>NW_019167926.1:11968440-12031815 GCF_002303985.1 Durio zibethinus | reverse complement strand
CAAAGAAAGTTAACTTAAAGGCTTACATGGTATGTTGACTTGGCAAGAAATTCAAGATCTATCCACATTGAAATAATTCAAATAGCTCTTAATTTTCTTAGTCAAAGGAGGAATTCCTACCTTGATTTGGTATTCCTAACTAAGATAGGAATTGCATGAAAATAATTAAAGGATTCATTAAGCTTCTATTTAACAAAAAGGGTGGCATGTCTAATTTCCTCTAAGATGAATCCAAGTTAAAACACACTTCCAAGAAGTCTCCAAAAAATAGAGCAAAATACATCAAACTTGAAAAGCTTTTAGAAGACTACTAACTTCTAATTTTCAAGAACCCTAGCCGTACATCATTCTCCCAATTTTAGAGATTCATCTTTTCAATAACTCATCAAGAAAATATCCAAGCAAGAGTTAAACAGCTGAAAACTTCAAAACTTTTAAGTTGCTAAAAAGACTTAAAACCATACAATTTTTTTCTTTTTTTTTTTTTTTCTAAAAGAATGGTGCAAGCTGCTTAAAGTTAGGACTTTGAGAGCTGCTTAAAGTTAGGACTTTGAGAGCTGCTTGAGGGAGTTTTGATTCAAGTTCAAAAAGAAACAAGCCAAAACTAAACCAAACATCTCAAAAACTTGAAGTTATATGCTATCGAACCTATCTTTGTATTCTTTTTCCATAAATAACTAGCTTTAGGAATTATGAAAAGCATGGTTAGAGTGACAACCATGTTGTAATCTTAAGTCCTCTTTTGTTTTTAAGCTTTCTTTAGTTTTCAAAGTTTTTAAGTTTTCTTTAAAGTTGTATTTCGTCTATTCAAGTTTCAATTTAAGTTTTCAAGTTAATTTAGTTTCAGTTTTGATTTAATTCAAGTTTAAGCTTTCTTCAATTTTCTATTCTTGCTTTCGTTTTCTCTCTAAATTGTAGTTTTGCTTTGAGTTAAAGTTACTTTTATGCGATTCATATTGTTCTTGCTTGAATTTTTTGTTTAGAAGTTTATGTTGCTAAGTTTAAATTTGTTTTCATGCTATTAAGTTTATTCAAAATTGGTTTTAAGTTAATTGAAGTTTTAAAGTTTAATTCATCTTAATTTGGTTTATTTACATGCAATTTAGTTTATTTAGGTTTTGTTTTAATTCAATTGAAGTGGTAAAGTTTAAATTCAATTAAGTTTAAGTTGTTAGATTTAAGTTATTAGCTATTGCAGGTTTTAAGGTTTAATTAGTTTAATTTCAATTTTGTTTAGTACAATTTTAGTTTAATTTAAGTTGTTTATGTTCTTTCATGTTAGGTAAGTTTAATTTTCATGTTTTTAAGTTTAATAGTTAATTTGCATGTTGGTTAAGTCTATTTCTTAAGGTTTCAATTTGTTCAATTCATATTAGTTTTTTTTTTAAGTCATAATTTAGCTTAAGTTTAATTTATTGCATCCTTTATTTGCTATTTGCATTAGTTATTAAGGTTTAATTTGATGTTCTTGCAAACTTTTCAGGTTTTTAAGTTAGTTAATTTCAATTTAAAGTTAAGTTAGTTAAATTAAGTTTTCAATTGGTTAGTTAAAGTAGTTAATTGCATATTAAATTTTGATTTTTCTAAATATAATTAATTGAATCTAAATATAATCAATGGAGCCTGTTTTAGTACTTGATCTACTCTTGTTACAATTCTCATGGGAACAATCCTTACTACTGTATTATTTGTTTCAATTTTGTGCATTTGTAGATATTCAATTAGAATTCTAATCTCACTTGCAAAAAATTAAAGGATATCCATTCTAGTTTTTCCAACAACATATTTTTGCTCATGAACAATTATATGTTACACTATCTAAAGATGTTTCAAAAAAAGAAAAAAGCAAACATACACAAAAAAGAATGGTATATGAAGAGGTGTTACTACAAGAAGGGTAATAAAAAATTTTATAAATTAGTTATTCTAAATTTAAGAAATGTTACTATTATTTAATGCTCTAATAATAAAATTAATTTGCTTTACAGGTAATCAAATATGAACAAATTTTATTATATTTGTAATTTTCTTTTAATTAATGAATCCTAAAATGTTATTCGTGATTTTTTTGTTAAACTTAATAAATGAATACAGATGAACAAAAACCAAGAATATTCACAAATTGTTCGTTGAATGCTATGTATTACACTCTTGGGTGTAAATGAATCGACCATTAACAAACTTTTTATATGCATAATCTCTTCATTTAATCAGCAAATATTGAAATATTAGTTATGATCATTTGTTAATTAATACATGAATAAACATAAGCCAAGTCTATTCACAAACTTTTCATTGAACATTCTATTTTGTTTGTTTACACTCCTAATTTAATCACATTGATTTACAGATATTAAAGTAACCTAGATTAAAAAGTGGAAAGCATTGATTTGCAACACATCTATCTTTTCAACATTGTAAAAATAACTCAATCATGATTTAAAGTTCTTTTATTTTCACAAGATTTGAATTATCAAAATACTGGTGATATTTTGGTAATGCTAAATAATCTGGTTATAATTTATCTATTATACTAAAGCACTATTTTTTTTTGTATTAATTGAATGTAACTTGTTAAGAAAAGAAATTAGAACAAATTATCTTTTGAATATAAAATTTTAAATAAATTTAATTAAAAATAAGTAATCATGATGTGCAACTCATGTAAAGCAAAGAATATTGTGCAGATAAATATATGAAAAATTATCTCATACACACCAATGTGATAATAAAATTCCCACATAACGTGTATTAATATAATGAATTTAAGGTTTAATTCAAACGATTCATCAACTTATTTATAAAAGATGGGTTTTAGTTTAGGACTTGCAAATTTTCTTTCTTTAATTTTCTTTTTTAGGTTTTAGTCTACTTTATACTTAAAAAAATCTATTAATATGATAATATTAATAAAATAATATGATAAATAAAATACATAATGTTCTAATTTCTAGCCTAATTAAGAGTCTAAAAACTCTACAGTCATGCATATATAAATTTTGATATGGGATAATATTCCATATAGCTCCTGAATTATTATATTTTTTCTAATATGGTATCTAAACTAAAAAAGTTTCGAATTAGGTATCTAAACTATATTTTTTGTATATTAAATTACCCTAACTCTTAACACCGCTAACTATAAACGCTGACATGGCATGAATATCTAATAAGATGTTGACACATGTTAAAAAAGCCTAGTTAATATCACATCATCAATGCCACATCAACATTCAAAGAAAATTTCAAAAAATATAAAAAGATTTAAAAATTTTTTGAAAAATTCTAAAAAAAATTTAAAATTTCAAAAAAATTTAAATTTTTTTAAAAATAATTTCTAAAAATTTTAAAAAATTTTTAAGAAGTTTTTAAAAATTCTAAAAATTTTTAAAATTTTTCAGAAATTGTCAAACATCTTCACATTGCTGCTTTAGTCTATAACCTAAATTCTCATACCAAAACAAGAGCAGAACAATTCAATTGCAACTTAACTTCATGATCATTCCAATCCTTGTTGTTGAAGTAAATGAAGATAATTCATTCCTAATACAAGCAGACATTAAAGTGATACGACATAATTATTATGTTCTTTTCAATTTCACCATTTTCCTCGCTTTCAATTCCACATCTCAAAACCCAATTCCAGTTGTTTCCAGCATTTTGTAGCCTAAATACAGTTCGATATGCACCCAAACTCAAATAGCCTCTCAATCCTAGTTTTATTGCTAAAAGAAACCCAATTCAAATAAACCTAGCAAAATTCGATCAAAGACATCAATATCATGCCAAACCCAACAAACAATCCATGCCCATGAAAACAACAATGATTACATTAAGAAAAAGTGGTTTTTTGAAACAGTTAAAACACTTGCAAAAGATTACAAATTTACCAAAACAAAAAGGCCCTTCCACAAGGGCTTAACACTAAACTTGCTACTTTTAAGGCTATTTAGACTCCAATGGAACTCCAAGCTCCCCTGTCTCTACCTTTTCTTGCTTCCCATTCTTACTTGGTATAGGCATAGCAATAAAAGCCTTGGTCTTGTTAATAGGCCTACTCTTTTCAAGCTGGATAGAGTCACCAACTTTGAATTGGTTATCTAGGTCATGAGCCTGAAACTTCTCCTTCTTCCTGACATGCCTTTTTTTACTTAGAATGTGTGGCTAAACACATGACTTTCACGAACATTATCTTGTCATTTGTAGCACAAACAGCCTTGCCTTACATGGATTTCATCGCCCTAATTGAAAGAAGAAATGTAAGGGTTTTACAAGATTGGAGAAAGAAAGAAGAATTAAGTTTTGAAAGGAAAGAAAAGCTAAGCCATAAAGGAATGGTGATGAAAGCTTAGGGGATTGAAGAGAGGAAGTTATTGACATTTTTTAGCAGAGTCTTAAGAGTTGCAAAAAAAAGAAAAAGGGTATAAGGTGGGATTGGGAGTTTTTTTTTTTTTTTTGGTATAATATCACATTTGGTCATCGAACTATTTTTGTTATTTTAGTTTGTTTTCAAATTTTTAAAATTTTTTTAAAATTTTTTTGAATTTTTAAAAAATTATTTTAAATTATTTTATAATTTTTAAAATTTTTTTATAATTTTAAAAATTTTTAAAAAATTTTTATATTTTTCTTTGAATACTGATGTAGCATCGATGATGACATGCTAATTGAATTTTTTGACATGTGTTAATATATTATTATATATTATTTTACGTTAGCATCTAAAGTTAACAATATTAAAGGTTGGGATAATTTAATACACGGAAATATATTTTAGATATCTAACTACAAATTTTTTTAGTTTAAGTACCATCTTAGAACAAATACAATAGTTAAAGGAGCTATGTGGGACATTATCCCTTTTGATATTATATGAATTCAAAACAAACCATTCAAGTAGTGACGGGTGTCCTCAAAATTTTGATAGTTGAAGTCGGCTTTTAGTGCCAATGATCAAAGTCCAAATGAGGAAAGGATTGACAACCGTCATAATCCTCACTATATAAACCAGACCTCCCTTCGATCGATCCCTTTCCTCTCACATTTTTCTGAATTCCATAGCCTTTTGCACCAAAGCCTTGAAAAACAAAAGAAGTTGATTGAAATCCTGCAATGTATTTTGCATTCAAGATCGGTTCGCTCGTGAAAAAGTTTGGTTGTCGTAACCCCAAGAATTCCTACAATCGGCTGGCGGAGGCTGAGGACACCAAAACTCTTGAGCCTCGAAGAGGTTACGTAGCACTGTATGTGGGCAAAGAGGCAAAGAGGTACGAAGTTCCTATCAAGTATTTTTCCTCCCCAACGGTTCAACGACTGCTCATACGATCACAAGAAGACGATGATCTTGACACCGAGATTGATGGGCCAATTATGATCGCCGCCTGCACACCCGAGATGTTCGAACGACTGTTGGAGGATACGAAGAACCATTAATATTTGGTCTCGAAGATTTCCAGAAAAAAGGTTTAGAATAAATCTTGGTGAGACAGTGGAGTAAAATCATTCAAAACAGTATCAGATGATCGATCACTTTAAAGTTTAGGCAAAAACTTTGCATTCATTTACCAAACAGTGGATCTCTCTTTGGTTTGCCCCGTGGTTTTTTCCCTTCTTGTGGAAGGGTTTTGCACGTAAAAATTTGTTGCCTCCTTTTCTCCTTTTTATCTTTTACGCATGCATTGATGGTTTGATTTCATTCATTTGCTTTTCTCATTACTTGATCTGTCTATATGTTTATTTTCATATACAGCAACTTATACTCTATACTTTATCGTTTGATTGCCGATTAATTAATTGTGGTTAAAATAATTGTTCATTATAATTAAGAATAAATAAATGTTTTATAATTCATGATTTCTGCATTTTTATAAATAATGAAGCTCTTTTTTAGTAACAATTAATTTTAAAGAAATATATATTTTTTTACTTTCTGGAGAAAGTTTTTGAAACCAAAATAAAATTCCCAAATTAACAATAAATATATTTATTTAGTTATACCTTTTGGCTTCGTTTGGAAGTTGAAGTCTCAAACTATCTCGAACTAATTACGCTAGTCGAAACCCTATGAATATTCTGCTAAGGCAATTTCACCGGCGGCATCTTTGTTTTTAGGCGTAATTCCATATGATATATTATAAATGGTCTACCAATGCCAACGAACATGTGGGGCCCCAGTAGCAGGATGTTTGCATTTCTGAAAGGTGGTAAGGTTGAGAGGTAATCCCTCTGCCCAATCCAAGTAAGTTCCGGTAAATAGTGGGATCCAGTGAGTCAGAGTAGAATAAATTTTCCAAATGGTCTATTAATCAAATTAGTTATCGCATCTTGTCTTGAGGTAATTCGATATGATGTATTCTAAATTATCCAATCTAAACCGTGTTTTATTATTAGTCCAATTTCTTTTGGGTATTTTTCAGATTTATCTCGAGTTAAAAAAACTAGAGATTTCTCCCAAAGTTATTTTATAATCTTGATTTGAGTTTAGTTGAATCAATTCCATTTACTATCAATAAATAAATAAAAGCATGGACATTAATAAATTAATATTCAAATTAAGAGATATTTTTAGTGTCATTAATCTGAAATATTCAAATTAAGTTTTTTTTTTTTTTAAATTGAGTTGGAAACACATAAAATTTAGGTAAAATGGTAAAAAAAAAAAAAAAAAAACTCAAACGGAATTTCGATAATCATTTAAGTTTTTTATGTTTTATTACAATTAATCATATTTGGAATGTTTATTTGATCAATTAAACTTTTAAACATATATTTTTAATTAATTAAATATTTAAATATTTATTTTCATCTCAATTAGTTTTCGATTTGATGAAAATAAGTTTTGACGGTTAATATTCTCTAATAAAAGTTTAATAAAAAATTTATATTTAAATATTTAATTAATTATAATAAAAATGATAAAAATTTAGTTGATTATTAAAATTTTGTCCAAGGTATTTTTATCTTCTTTGCCAAAAATTTACGATATATTTTTAAATTGTAACTAATAGCTTCATCATAAAGCCCAGCTATATTTTGGGCCTAAGGAGCCCTTCTACGACTTCAGAAGCTAACTTTCAAAGGGCCCTCATAAACCCCCAAAACCCTAGCTAAGCTCTGCCTTTTACTCTCTTCATTCTCCTCAAACAACCCAGAAGCGGCCGCCATTTTTGCCTTCGGGTCAGCTAAACACTCTTTTTCTTTTCTTTCTCTAATTTTAGATCTTGAAACATATCTCTTTTGTTTTCTCTAATTTATCAGTTCTTTGAATGAAATCTGATAGCAAGTATGCTGGATTTTGATTTTCCTAATTGATTAAGTTTAGTCCTACTTACCTTCTATTTGTATGTTATTGATCTTTTATTCTCTGTCCTAAAATGAAACTGAAAAGGTTTTTGGCTTCTGGGCAAGTTATGACTTCATTGTTTTCTGATGTTTCCAAAATGTTGGTGCCCTCAACACTTTTTCCTCTGCTTGCCTTATGTTAGTTAGAAAGAAAGTTGGGTTTTGGTTGGAATCGAATTTTTCAGTTTCTATGTTTCTATTTTGGAATAAGATATGCTAGAAGCTAATTGCAAGTAACTTCGAAGAATGATATGCTTTTTTGTATTGATTTTTGGAGTGTCACTACTTTTTGAAACTGTGAATAAATGCTTAATTGTTACTTTTTGGGATGTAAAAAATTATCAGCAGCTTGTTTAGAAGGTGGTGAGGGTCAGCGTTTTGAATGATGCCGCTTAAGAGCATGTACAATGCTGACGTAAGAGGGGCAAACGACAAGGTCATGATCAGGGCCTTCCTCAAAGTCATCATCAAGTTCCTTTTGGTCATGCAGAAGCATGGTTTGTCTCCCTATAATCTCCTCTCTTTTTCATTCATAGTGTTAATCTGATCTACGAAAATATGAAGATGCCTGATTCGTTAACTTTTTTATTTGCTTTGCAGGTTACATTGGAGAGTTTGAGTATGTTGATGATCACAGAGCTGGTAAAATTGTGGTTGAACTGAACGGAAGGCTGAACAAATGCGGAGTGATCAGTCCCCGTTTTGATGTTGGAGTCAAGGAGATTGAGGGTTGGACTGCTAGGTTACTTCCTTCAAGACAGGTTAGCTTAGAAACTTGTTGATGTTTAATCTCTGCTTGTAATGTCTTCATAAGAATTTTTCTTTTATTTCCTAAGAAGAAGCAGTATATTCTAGGATTAAGAAATTTGAAGGTGGAAACAAACTTGGATTTATGCATCATTATTTGGTCTTTTTACTGTTTTTGTAGCCGACATATGTTTGTGGAAGGTTTGTTCAATTGAAATGAGGGTTGTGTTTTAAGCGTTTATGTGTTTTATCATTGCAGTTTGGTTATATTGTGCTCACCACATCTGCTGGAATCATGGACCATGAAGAAGCCAGAAGAAAGAATGTTGGTGGAAAAGTACTTGGCTTCTTCTATTGAGACCAATTTCTGAGAATATTCATTTTTGATATCCTTTCTCGATAGTTATCCCTATAAGGGTTGGTATAATTCTTATTTTGTATTTTGGGCATTATATTTTATGTTTTGTTTATGACATTTGAGATTTGAATTGTCTGGTTTTTCCATAGATAATAGTCTCTACCTTGTTATCAAACAATTGAAAGAGGTTTTCGGTTTGGAAGTTTCTGCTTATGGATTTTCTATTTTTGCTTTCTATTGATTTTGGTTTTTGTGAATGTCATGTTCCAATATGCATATAGTCAATTATATAGCATGCTGATGAGTTTAGAATCTAATCAATTATTTGGAGCATTATTAATTAGATGAACTCAAGAGGCACAGGGTGATTTATATTTGTAACACTGAGGCAAAAAACTAACATTTTAGGCTCTATGTGGTTGGTTCTTGATGTCTTCATTTTCTAAGAAAAAAAAAGGATTGAAATCAAACTGTCGTACATATGATGGCTTGTTACTTGTACGGCATGATAGCTCAATATCTTAAGGGCTTATGGCTCAATATCTGGGAAAACAGGTGTAATATAAGTGTTTTTTTTTAATGTAATAATTAAACTGCATATTTATTTATATTCATAAATATAAAATGGAAAATATAGAGAGACATGCATCACATTGTATGTTTTAAGTTTTGCAGCCACTTATACGAAATTCATCTTATGTTTGTTTGGCAGAAAATTAATTTGGATTTTGTTTATTTCACAAAAAAATCTTGCAAAAAATGATTTTCTAAAATTTTTTGTGTTTATTTGATTTGAAAATTAGTTGATCAATGAAAAATGACTTTTTTGATCAATAAAAAAATGAAATCATTTTTCCAAAAGTTATCTTTTTTATTTTTCAAAAGAAGAAAGTATTTTTTGAAAAATAACTATTTTATGCGTAAGGCTACAATGCTCATGAGTATAATTTTACTCAAATGGGACCATGACATTATTTTTTTTAACTCAAATTTAATTTAACTTAACTCAAATATTATTATATTAATTTGAGTTTCATTTACTTATTTTGGACAAAATAATTTAATTATAGCTGAGGCCTTTCAAGATATTAATTTTGCAATATTGGAAGAAGAATCTTGCAATTTTTAAGGTCTCCAAGAAGGTTTTCATTACTGATTCCTTGCCAAAAACCCGACTAGCAAAATCCAGTGGAGGATTGTAGCAGAGCATTCTTTTTTCGTACCTTTTGCTTTGTATTTCTTTGACCTTTGAGTGTGGTGGCGAGGGTCAGTTACATAGGTATAGACTTATGTCGCTGTAGCTTCTTTTTTTTTTTTAACTTACTAGAATTAAAATGATTCTTGAAATAGGACTGATGACATAAAGTAATTCTGATGTTAAATTATTTGTCTTCAAAATTTTCAAGTTGAATTTACCATGGAAACATACTGTTGAAATTACTAATAAAAAGAGAAAAGCAATATAACTGGTATATAAATTGTGCAGACAAGTCGAGAGAAAATTAACAATACAGTGATCTAAACACCAGAAACAGGCAAGGTGAGATTGCACCAATGGACTGCACATGCACAAAAATATTCAAAGCACAACAAAAGCATTCAAATATCCTACAAGCTACAAGAACACTGGGGCAAGCATATTCCATCAATTTCAAGCTTCTTCCCCTTATTCCTCCATTTCCACGCATTCCTCGTCGTCTGCAGTTGCATCCTAGTATTGTTGGTACTCTGAGACCAAATCATTCATGTTGCTCTCAGCTTCTGAGACCTCCATCTCAACCATCCCCTCTCCGGTGTGCCAATGCAAGAAAGCCTTCTTGCGGAACATAGCAGTGAATTGCTCAGGGGACCCTCCTGAACATCTATTGGATTGAAGTAGAATTCCCAATAAATGTGTATACTAAGGATGGACTTCACATTGTTTGGAGTCCATTCAACAAAGAGTGAACTATCGGAGAAGAAGGAAAAAATATTTTGAAAATAACAAAAAAAGTCACATTTCGAATAAAAAATAATAAAATAAATCATAAAATAATTAAATATTATAATTAAAATATCAAAAGTCACTTTAAATTCACCTCAAACTACAAAGTGATTTTATATAATTTACCAAAAAAATAAATAAAGTTTCTTTTGATTTATGCTTTTAGTATTTGCTTTTTGTTGTTGTCTTTTATTTTTTATGTTTTACCAATTATTTTTTCTATTTTTTGCAAAAGAAAAAGGAAGTAAAAGTAAATTATTAACTAGAAGGAAGGTAAATAACCTCAAAAGAACATTTTAAATGGACAAAATTATAGTAGTATAAAATTAGATAACAAAGACTGATAGTTGTAGAAAGCCACCAACAAATCAATGGACAATGACTACTTACCATTACCAGCATAGGCAATGCTAGGAGCATCTAATTTCCTTGTAAAGACTAAAAATGCGCTTCTAACTCCAAATTTAATTTAATTTTGCTTTTAAGAAATAACATCCCTGAAATTTAATTTAATTTAATTTATTCGTATAATTAGTTTTAAGAAATAACATCAAATAAATCTCGGGTTCACTCATTTTTTTCCAACTGCTGAAAAACATATTTTGCTCAATTCTAGTTTCCAACTGAGAAATTGAGCACAATCCACCAGATTCCAAATTAAACGCAGAAAAGAAAATTACAAAACACCAGCTAAATTAAAAGTTGAAAAGAATTAAGTTGTTGAACCCAATATAGAAGAGTAACCTAAGAAAATGCAAAAATTGCCCTTATGCTATCACTCAAAGTTTCTATGTAATTGTAGTGTAATTGTAGTGTAATTGATAGTACAATCCATACAAATATTGTTTCCACCAATAAACAACAAAACATGAAATACAGTAGAATTTCTAGTGCATCCTCCAATTCTCTGTTGCTAGTACTACATTTCAAAATCTACCAAATAGGTGCTATTTTATTTACAAAAAAATACACCTAGAAAAAGATTAGTCAACAAAAATACAATTTAAAGTTTCATATTTTGAAGTTGGCCTGCAAATAAAGATTACCAAGTCAATAAAGTAATTATAAAAAAATCTTATAAATAAAAGCCATGTCATAGAACTATACCTCAAAGATCATGATATTCATTAGCTCCAAATGCAGCTTCATCACTCAATTTCAGGGAATGATTAACACTTGAGCAATGCTTCAAGGCATCTCCCAATGCTTGATGTGCAATATTATAGCTTTCATGAGACATAGAGCCCTCAATCAATTCAATAGCTCTTTGAAACAAAATATCACGACGTTGCTTCTTTGATTGCACTTCTTCACATGTACTTCCTTTCTTGTATTTGGTTCTAACATCTTTAGTCCAACTCTTTACTATGTAGCGAGATGGGATGTTAAACAAACCCAAGAAGTGAAGAGTGCTTAATGAATGACGACAAAGAAAACCATTGTATTCAAATGAACGACATATGCAAGAAATCTCCTCCATTGATGCATCCCACTCTACAATAAAGCCTTCATTTTTTTCAATTTCTAAGACTTTGAAGGTCAAGATTTTCTCGTCTTCCTTCTCTTTTACAAGATGACACCCAAATATTCCTAAAACTTCAATTTGAAACTTTTTAAATACTCCATGAGTGTACACCATGGACATCTGTTTCTCAAAAGGTGATGGAGTTCTTAAAGCTGGTGTCTTATGCCATGCTGTAAAATCAGCAAGATTTTCTGCCTCTTGTCTATCTTGCAAAGCCACCTCGTATTTCTCAAGAAACTCTTTCAATGTAGTTTTCCTACACACATATTTGTCAAGAAATGAGTTAATACTTTCTGACCTTTGAGTTGTTGACATCCCAGCAAAAAAGGTATCTTTCATATAAGTTGGTACCCAATGCTCACGATCTTCATACAATGATTGGATCCATTCATCTTCAATAAGATCAAACTTTTCAACCATTGCTTGCCATCTTTCTTCAAATTGGTCCTTTGTCCAAGACTTGTGAATACATTTTTTGAAAATTCCCATAAAATCTTCATTTTTTCTAAGAACATAACCAAGTTTCTCGGGAAACTTTCTTAATATATGCCATAGACAATAATGATGTCTTGAATTAGGGAAAACTAGTTTAATGGCTGCTTTCATTGCTTTGTTTTGATCCGTTATAATTGCACTTGGAAGCTTGCCACCCATGGCTCTAACCCATGTCTTCATTAACCAAGTAAAGGTTGATGTTGACTCATTAGCAAGTAAAGCACATCCAAGTAAAGTTGCCTGATGATGATTATTCACTCCGATAAATGGAGTGAAAGGCATTTTGTACTTGTTTGTGATGTATGTTGTATCAAGAGAGACAACATCACCAAACTCCCGATAGTCCTCTCGACCTTTTGCATCAACCCAAAAGATATTTTTCAAATGATGTTCTTCATCCAAATCCAGTGCATAGAAGAAGTTTGGATTTTCTTCTTGCATGTGTACGAAAAATTCAAGCATTGCATTAGCATCACCTGATTCTAACGCTAAACGGCATTCTTTATCTAACTGATTTCTAAAATCTTTCTCTAAGCAGCCAATATTTTCATATCCACCATGTTGCTTGGCCACTGCAACATAACTTCTAATTGCTTTCACCCCAACATCATCCACAGTACTGATGTCATACCTTTTGGCTGAAATTAATTCTCCTATGGTAGGGGAAAAAATGAGAATCTGCTGGAAAAAGCTCATGATTACGATCCTTAATCAAATTTTGAACAAACCACTTCCCATCCTGTTTTCTTTTGATATGTAATGTCGCCTTACAATCCATCTTCAAACAAGGTCGTGGATTAACAGCATTAGATTCCCTCTTTGATCCATGTCTTGTGCATGCATATTTCACATCAATAAATTGCCTAGATATCTTTGATCGCCGACTAGCCTTAGTTGCCACAGCAAATCCAATATTCTTGGCATAATTTTTGTAAAATGAATAAGCACTCTGCAGTGAATCAAACTCCATACCAATTTCAGGGCCTTTGTCGATGTTGTCATTACATTCAAAAGTATCTCGATTACCAATCTCATTTCCATGATCAACATCTTCTTCACAATCCACTGGATTCTCATTCCCACATTGTAAATCATTTGAATCTAAGTCAAGATCCATTCCCATGAATTCCTAGCATTGCATAAAATGAAAATGATAAATGATGGTGTTTCTTTAGACTTATGCAACTATTAAAGCATTCCTGTTATACAAAATGGAAAAGAAAAATAGGCAATCATTTTACCCAAATTATCTAATGTAAAAAAAAACAAAAATACATTTGTTGGTAATTAAATTTGTGACAGGGGATTGAAATAGAAGGGTATGATATTAAAAAGAATTCCAACAAAAATTTAGTATAAATTTATCCTCTTGAAATTATGTGCACATTCTATTTTAATTATGATTGTGAAGAAATTTTGATATTGTCAAACATAACACAATTTTAAGTGCATCTAAATCCTAAATTGTTACACTATATGTAGATAAATAATTATTTTACTCAAAGTTTTTTTTTCTTTTTCCTTTTGTGGTTTCTCATACACAATTATTTTACTAAAAAATTAACATGTAGTTTACACACCACACACGCACACACACTCGCATATATAGATACATATATATACATATATATATATATATATAGAGAGAGAGAGAGAAAGACAGAGAGAGAATGAATCATGTTTAAATAAAAAAATCATATTACATATAGAAGTAAAAAGTTGAAGAAATAGTACTTTCTTACCTAGTATCCAATTCAATAGTAAATATTGTACATGAAACGAGAACTTTCCAGCTCCTTTAATGCCAACGGAAAGGACAAAGGTCAAGTTCCTCTTTTTTTTTCCATTTTCTTTATATGGAGCGTGCGATGGTATAGTATTTTAAAATCTTTAAAAGCATGTTTTACCATTTCTTATCATGGTCAAATTTTCATTTCATTTACACTTGCAGCTAGGCAACTTGTAGCAACAGGCAATTGGTTTTTAGTGAAAAAGTGAGATGATGTGGCTTCACAAAATCTAGAGTGTTGAGGCACAGTTCTTGGGGCTACTGCCCCTACCATTCACCTACAAGCATAAACAATGAACTACATTAACATATGTTTTATATTTTTAAAACAATATTATCCATGATAACTTTCAAGAAGGTATGTGTATCAAAGAAAATATACTTGAGCAACATACCAGCCAATCTGAATCTAGACAATGTATTAAAAAATTAAAACAAAAACAAATTTTCTGATATGTAGCATCTTAACCAGTACCCACAAGTATGTACTAAAAAGAATATAAGGTCAAAACATTTCTCATACAATACAAAGCTGCAATCTAAAGCCTAGGTTGAGAAGTTCAACTTCTCCCTTAAATTCAGAAAAATAACCAGTAAAATTAATTATCAGCAGAGTAGATGGAAAATTTTCTCCTACTTATTTCCAGTGTGTGTAAACGTCATTTTGTAAGTGAAAGAGAGAGCCAAATGTAAAGAAAAACCTGATTGTTTCTTACAACAGCCTGTTGACTCCAAAACTAAAAGATGCTTAGATGGAGATCACCATTTCAGTCAGGGATGACAACGGTTAGGATACCCACTAATTTTGAGATACACATATGCAAATCCAATTACCAAAAGCAATACCAATACCCTATCCGAACTTGTTTAGCAACACCTTATTAAAACTCTTTATTTAGTTAAAAAGAGTACGTGTACCCTTTAAAAAAAACCCGACCAGGCCAAATTCAATAATAAAAAATATTTTAAATTATTTTTATATGTTTTATTAATCAAAATTAAATTAATAATTTTAAAAATATACTTCATATAGATCATTTATAAATGGGAAGGGATCAACTTACACCAAAAAATTTTACACTTTTTTCTATCCATTGATTTTAATAGATATAAGGGATGAGATTAAATCATTTTTTTCTTTTTCACTTGACTCTCTTATCCTTTGGATATATTGAAATCAATGGTTAAAAAAAAAGTATAAAACATTTTAGTTTTACATTGGTGTAAGTTAATCCCTTCACTTTATAAATTGTAGTAAATGATTTGTCAACTATAAGTAATATAAATATTAAAAAAAAATTAAAAAACCCATTATTTATAATCACGCTCAGGTGGTGGATACCCTAAGCTTATTACCCATACCCTACCTAAACCTGTTTATAGGGTATCCTAATCCTAATTAAATTGGTCGGATAGTGCCTGATACCCTTGTATACCCTACCATTGCCATCCCTAATTTCAAGAAAAGACACGCATTTATTTGATTGGGAGCCATTCTTCAAAAGATCATGGGAATAGCAATAGAGTTCACCTTTGTACTCGGTTCTATCAATTCAGCATTCTGTTTCAAAGAAGCCTCAAAGAAAGAAAGCATGAATCTTTCAACTATCATTATGCTGAATAACTCTTGACTATTGGAACTTGATACTCATTCAAAGGATACGACTAATAACTCTTGTCTATTGCAACTTGATGATACTCATTTAAAGGTTAAGACTAGACATCATTTATAGACAGGTGCAAACATCTAGGGGTGCCAGTATAAAAATAAAAATAAATGTTAAGTAAAGATAACTTTTAACAAAAAGTGTGCTAAATTCAAATGAATTTAATGTATAAATTTCTTTTAATAAGTAATATATATATATATATATTCACATATTGTTATTCATATTGTCCACATAAAGGATTAAAAAAAAAGATCAAACTAATAATTTCTTCTTTAAAGATAAAACAGTAATTACATAACTTTTAAACAATTAAAGCTTGATAGGAGGTATCTAATAAACGAAGAAAGTTACATGGTCGATTAAGTTTGTTTGCAAATTATAGCAACTAAATTTTCTTTAATTTAATGTAGTTTCTTTTGTAAGTCTTGATGTAATAATTAGTGTCAACATATTTATTAGATTGATTGAGAAGGTAAATTCATAACTTAAAGATTTAACTGTAATCTTAGATAAAGAATACCAAAAGAAAATCTAATTAGTACTTAAGTTTTGGACTAAAAAGTTAACTAATTATAGAGTTCAACAAACTGATTGGTGGCACAAAATTTGGTAAGCCCAGCCACCCCCCTCACTTTGCCCCTGATTACAGGCCATTATCATTTCATTGAATTTAGGATTACCATTTTATCTTTTTCACTAGTGGAATGAAAGCAAGCAATATAATATATCAAACATAAGCATCAGCAAAGAGCGCAACATATAAACAACAAAATGAGGATAGCCCTGTAAAAGTCCAGCTCTAGCAAACCTTTTGTTTAGAGGGAATGCTATCAAGATGAAATGACCACATGAAGCCATTAATCAAGAAGTAAAACACATATTCTTCTAATAGTAAAATCTGTGTCTCAAGGATGAACATTTTTATCCCTTGTGGCCAAAGAAACAAGGAACAAACTAAACTTAAAAAAACTATCTAATATATTGTCAGTGTATAAAATAATACTTCTTAAATTTATCCGAATTTTGCATTGCCTCATAAAACTCTGAAACAAGTTAAAACTCAAATGAACTTGAACAAATTTCCAGTAAAGGTGAAATTTTACATCTCACAGCCACATAACTATAGTAGAAACCAAACCCAGTATCAACTAAAAGCTTTCAATTCAATGCCATAATAATTAATACAGTGAACAAATGCAAAGAAATGGGCAACTTTTGCTGCTACCATTGATTCACCTTTAACTCTTTGAAGCAACAAAAATAATATTCTGAGCCCTTAAATATTAAACAGTGATTCGACAGCTCAAGTACCAAAGAACTGAAATTAAAAAATGGGTCTAATTCACTGGGCACCTTAAGCATAATCTAAACTTATGCAATAAAAAGTTAAAAGAAAAAGAAAATTAATGATTTTTCTTAACTCAGGTGATCACTATTTTCCATAATGAAATAGGTCACTTTCATCAAAAACTAAAAATTTTAACTACCCAATTGACTACCTAAATGTTACCTTGAATTAATTTGGGTCTATCTCTTTAAAATTGCTTGATGACCGTGAGACCTGAAGCTTCAATCTGTTGATAATCTTTAACAAGAAAAGGCTAAAAAAGGGGAAGCAGTGAGAGAGATAGTGAGGGAGAAGGAGGAGTCAAATCTATATGGTTGGACTCGACACCGACGGGCCGGTTTGACCGCAAAAGGCTTGGTAGGTGAAGAGGACGACGGGTCTGCTGACTTAGTGAGAGGGAGAGAGAATGAGAAATTGGAGGACTTTTCTGAATTCATATTGTAGAACGATCGGGAGAATATGGGAATTCAGCCGTAAATTTGATCGGCTAAATGCTTAATTTAGTACTAAATGTTTGTTTGGTTGATCAAAATTAAATGTCTGATTTTATATAAATAAAGATTAAATATTATTAATTTATAATAATAAAAAGATTTTTTAAATAAAAATATGATTATAAAATACATACGTTATTAAATTTAACATATAAAAATAACATGAAATTTCTTTAAATTTTAAATATTTTAATATATTTATACTTTATTTCTAAATTTTTTGCTTAAAAAAATATCAAAAATGATATAATTCAATAAACAATCAAAATTCAAGTACAATTTCAATTCAAAACTCAAAAACAATTAATCAAGATATAGTTTCAAATAATAATCAAAATCTAAAATTAATTTAAAAAAACTAATACCAAATATATCAAAAAAGCTAAATCAAAAAGCAAAACCACAATCCGAAGATTCTAGAGTAAACCATCTTTTAAGTGAATATCTTAAGAATACAACTCATCTTTCTTTTTATAGGCTTTCAAAAAAGAATTCAAGCAAAACTCAAGATTTTTTTCAAAACAAAAAACATCCAAAACTTTGATTTCTCAATAAATAATGTTTAATATCCAAAACCATAAACTTTTCCCTAATTTTTATATTTCTAAGGTTTTGATTTTAAAAAAAAAATCTTACCTTAAATTAAAATAACCTCAACTCTGCCATAGATAAAGATGAAAGGAATCTTTGTTGATTCAAAATTTTGTGATTTTATTTCAAGGTTGAACTTTTATAGTTTTACAAATCTAATTGCTATGAATGAGATTAGTAGTATTTTGGTTGTTGAGTTTTTGTTGATTTACAAACTTAAAAGAAGAAAAAAAAGAAAAATATTAAAAATTGATCACAAATCTTTTATAAGAAAGAAGCAAGGAAGCAAAATTGTTGACAGGTAAAAAAGTTTTTGAAAAAGGCAATGTGAGAAAATGATTGAGAGATAAATTTTTTTTAGAAGTTAATTAATTAAACTAATTTTTAAAATTATAATTTAAATTGATATTTTATTATCTTGAATATGTGAACAACAATATTGCCACATTAGCAAAAAAAATGCACCATTGACTTACCACATAAATCGAAATGATATGTGTGCTGAGTAATTCAATATTTCACTTGAGTTGATGGTGTTTGTAATATACTTTTTCAATTTTATCAGAAAAAATCTTATATTATTACAACTCGATAACGTTTAATCTTTATTCACAGAAAATAAAATATTTAGTCTTAAATTGAGCAACCACCCAAATGTTTAATTCAAAATTGAGTGTTTAATCAAATAAAATATTTAGTCTTAAATTGAGCAACCACCTAAACATTTAATTCGAAATTAAGCATTTAACCAATTCGATTTATATCATACGATTTAGGGAAATTCTATATTCACCAAAAAAAACTCTTTATACCCAATTTTTTTAAAAATATCTAAATGTGAAATTTCTTATATATCATTTACTAAATTACATTTTTAACCCTTTTACATCCATTTATATTTACTTCTTCTTTTTTTCCTTTTCTTCCTCCTTTTCTTTTTCTTTCTTCCTTCTTCTTGAAATGAAAAACCCTAAATCTTTAAAACAAACCACTAAACTTTGAAATATTTATTAAATCTTATAAAAATTGATAGCTAAATGGGAAATAAAACTAGAAGAGATGATGAGCATATCGATTTTAAAATCCATTTTAAACTAAATATTTGATGTTTATGAAAATGAATATCCAAAATGAATATTACATTACTAGATATGCATATCCGGAATCAATTTTTCATTACCGGATATGCATTTTCAAAAATCATATTGCGTTATTGAAAATACATTTCTAGTAATGCAATATGCATTTAGGATATACATATCCGAAAATCATATTGTGTTATAAGAAATGCATATCTGATAACACAATATGATTTTCAGAAATACATATTTGATAATGCAATATTCATTTTAGATATCCATTTTCGTAAACATAAAAAAAGTCCCTGTATGCTATCTAGTAATGGTATTATTATTTCCACTTTTTAATGGTATTATTATAATTTTTACCATCTTGTAATATGCAGATCAATTCAAAAATTGCCCTACTATAAGGGAATCAATCACTAGAAAATTTAGATACCAGATATAATTGCATAGATTCATTTACTTCAAAATAGATAAAGTTATGTTTTTGAGGTAGTATGTTCTGGAAAGTATAAAATATTAGTTTGTATATATGTAATAAGTTAAATATATTGTTCAGATGTTTTATAATAGAAGAGTTTTAATTTCATGTGGTAAGTAGGTTGGAAAAGATAATAATTTTATGATTATGATTAAAAACTTTGAATTAGGAGGTCCAAGAAAACCTAGAATAAAATTGACATGTGAGCAAAGTAAAAGAATGAGCAACAATAGAATAAAGGTAAGATAAAGGAAATGCAACGTAAAGCAACGTAAGGGAACAGAAACAAAAGATGTGGTTGCCCATTTGAATTACATGGGATTGAGTTAGTAATGGATGATTAGTAAGGCTTGAAAGTAGTTTGTGGGTTTACAATTATCTACCAATAAAACAACTGGAGAAAAATTCATTTGCAAGTCGATTATCTGAAAAATAAAAGAGAATAGTTACTGAAATGTCAAATAGTATGGTTAGACCCAGAAACATATTATTGACATAAAACAACATGATGAGAAGAATGTCAACACTATAAAAATAATATACATTGAACATAAAAAATATAGATATATTGAAAAAGCTAGTAAATCACAAATGCAACAACTTATAAAGAACTTGAATGATTATAATTACCTAGTGTGGCATAGGAATAACGAGTCTAGCAATGAGTGACATACTTGTCCTAGGATTACCCTACCAATATGGATTTGTTACAAGTTTTCCCAAGTTTCATAATTGTGGATTACACCTATAAAATGAACAAATAACATCTCTCATTGCTTGAAATTATTGCCATGACTTCTAGTAAGATGATATTTTCTGTTGCATTTATGTACATGAAGGCCAAATGTTCTGAAAACTACAGCTTGACACTACATAAGTTAAAAAATCTTATGCTTCATGGTATATTTTCTATTGTCATTGTTATTGATAGAGAATTGAAATTGATCAATGTAATAGAGATTGTGTTTCCTAGCATGGTAAATTTTCTATGCAAATTGCATATCTCAAGAATGTGTTTATGAATTGTAAGAAGTTTTTTTAGTGGAAGCAGAAATGAGGCAAAAGTGTCTTTATGTTTTCTTCTACCAACGAGGAGTATGAAATGCATCTAAGTTCACTGAAAATTAATTATTAGACTTATTTAAGTACAATCAAGTATATGAAAAAGAAATGATTGACAAAGTATAAGTATATATTTAATGGTGATTGGATAGATAAAACAATTTATTTTGATAATGTTATAACAAAAAGGTATAATTTATGTTGTATTTTTTAGATTATTTATGGTTTAAGGTATCATAACAAAACATCAATATATCTTTATTAATTCATTTAGGGCCAAAAGTGCACATACAAAATTGAAAAGGTACCTTAGATTATCTTAAGGGAATTTTATAAATCATCATCAAGGATAATCAAATGTTCTTATTAAGCTTTAACATATAGAGATAAAGGCTTCATCTAAGAGAAGTCTTACGGTTGTCAAGCATAATTATAAATATTCATTGTTTTAAGAGTTAAGAGGTTTAGTATCTAGAAGCGCACTCAATATGATATTGATGGAGGCCAAGTGAGCAAATTGTGTTAAGGTTGACAAGAATGCTTATGGTTGCGTGATCAAAAGCATGTATAGATTACTTTGTGCTTATTAACTTGTAGAACATATTAATGTGAAAAGTCTAATTTTTTTATTTGAAATGTATCCTTATTGAAAGAAATTAGGTTTAATGAAGAGCTAAGTTAATGATGTTTCTAAAAAGTTGACCATTGTGTTCGAGGTTTACTGAATCATGAAACCTTTCAACAAATGTGATGAGTTTGGTAAATTAGCCATGAAAAGAAGTTACGAGAATTTGGTGATTCGTCACAAATCTTAATTCCACCATTAGAGATAGATAAAACAAAAAGTTGTAAAGCTATAAAAGTAAATACATCTACATGGCATGACCTGTCACACTAGAATATTGTATTATTAGTTAAGGATAGTACATTATCATCAATCACTGTAAACTCAGTGAAAGTGATAACGCATATCACTAAATGTCTTATTCAACATCTCGTGGTAAATGAAAAATGTGATATTTAGATAATTTGCCAATAAAGTTACATTTGTATAGATAGAGTCTTGTTAATGTTGAGACAAATGGATAATGTAGTTTTCTTTCTATTGTTGGGTTACTTGGATTGGGATTAAATAATTGGTACATGTGCAACAAGATTCAATTGATGAGTTTGATCGATTTCAAAGAGAATATGTGACTTTGTATGAAGCCATAGAACGTGTTAAGAAATTGTTAGAAACCTTATCGTGTTTCAACACTTATGCTTCATATGATAAGTGGATAACCTTACCTGATATAGGTCATTTGATTTTCTCATGATATCATGTCATGTTAGTCCACATCAGTTTGACACAATGCTAGACATATCTCCTTATTAGATTTATACTACTGTACCATTGGAGCACAAAGTTATTGTGAGTAGATTTATTAATAATTGTCATTTTGTGCATGTATTAGTAATTAGTGTTGATACTTAATTACTATTTATTTTATATTATTATTATTAATAACATTATACTTATTATTTCTATTTTGTGCAAGTGTTAAAGAAGTCGTTCTCACCAATACTTCAAATTACATACAAATGACATAGGATTTGTTAAAATTATACTCGAGGGTGGAAGATTTCATATGTATCTCACACAGAGGATTTCAAGTTATTCTTTAGTATAAATTCTAATATGACCACTCAATAAATAATACACATTGATTGATATTTACAATACTTGTTTAACAGATTAATATATATGTTAATAATTTGTATTAATGTTGTATATATATTGAACATGTTACCCAATGGGATGTGTTATATTGATGTTTTATAAATGTTGTATATATTAATGTTACCCAATGTTGTATATATATTGAACATGTTATTTAATGGATGTTTTCTAAATACGAAATAATCTAATAGATGTTTTACAAACATACTTTACTAAATAAAAATAATAAAGTTACAAAATCACTATCATACTCCACAGTGTCGATACCTTACTCCTTCTTTCATGGCCTCTTGAATCAAATATACATAAGTTGTGAACGAACGGGCTTTGCTACCATTGATGTAATAGGGGGAGAGCTCACGGATAAGGTTGACGTTGTCAACACTACTTAGGGTGGAGAAAGCACAAGAGACCTAGATGGTGCATGGGTTAATGGGATTAGGGACAGAGCAAGCATAAGTAGCCTAAACAGTGCATGTGTCGATTTGATGGTCTAGACTAAATAGGCAAATGTGGTTTGAATACTTGAATTGATGGTGCAAGAGTCGATTTTACAGGTTTAATATCAAAATTATTGGCTTGAATCGCTGGCCTTTTAATGCTAAGCTAAAAACCATTAAGATTGGGCATAACATAATCCCTAAGTACTGTAGTATCTTGCTAAGCCATGGTGATGGTGGGATCGATTTGTCTCTTTCTCTTAATCTTCTTACAGGCAGTCACAACTCCAGATCTAAAGGGATCAACTCATGATTCCTAATTGAGAGCATACATGGGCCACAAGAAAACTATACCTAATGAATCACTCTAAAGAAGGAAACCTAAGTATATACAGCTAAAGAAAAAAATGATCATAAAGGGAACTCAAGATATATGCACTTAAAACTGAAGCAAGCCTAAGCTCTAGCATAAGATATGTACACTAAAGGGACCTAATCTAAAGAAGAGTATGGTAAAAATCAATATTAACCTAGGATCTTAAATCTTAATCCCTAGCAATGACACTAAAACTTGATTAGAAAAATCCTGCAAGCACACAGGTCGGTCAAGTAATAATAAAGGCCAAAAAGCTTAAATTTTAATCCCATGAAGATTAGTTAAAGACATTCTTAAGCTAAGCACCTATTATCTCCATACCCTTCTAAAGTTAACTCAATCAAACAAAGAAGAACATGGTGTTAACTAACTAAAAAAATAAAATCAATCAAAGTATGTAACACAAATATAGTATGGTGTAAAATTGCAAAATGAAAACTAAGTAAAATAAAATGCAAAATAGTAGGTAAATTGAAATACAATGAACTAGACATGATTTAAAGTAAAAACTTATTTGAAATGCAAGCAATAAAAATATTACAAAATATAAGCTAGAATATGAAAATCGAAAGTATAGCAAAATCTTAAAATTGAATTTGAAACTACCTTTCTAGCTCTAAATGATGCAAACTCAAGTTAATATGAATTGAAACTTTAAAGTTTGACTAAAGAGTAAGATGAGAAACTAAAGACAAAATAAAAAAATTTCAGAGAAGTCATATAAAGGAACTAAAAAATTAACCAAATAACAGTTGTGCTAAAACAAAATTTTAACAATTCACAAACTAAAAATGCATATTTAAAAATTTCTAATGAACATGAGCTTAAACTAAACTAAAACAAGGTCAAACAACAATTTTAACTTCTTAGTATTTAATTTTAATGAACATGAGCTTAAACTAAACTAAAACAAGGTCAAACAACAAGTCTATTTTTTTATATAGAATTATCCTAAACTCAATTAATTAATTCTATGCCTTACTTGATTATTTTTTGCTCCTACATTCCCAATTATTTCATGTGTAAGTGAACTAGAAATATGCCCGCACCTATTACCCTTATGCTAGCTATGACCGAACCTATTAGGAGAAATATTGCCAAGGCATTGTAAAAGATTTTTTGGAGTCAAAATGAGCTGAAAATTATGAGGAGTAACTGCCAAGACTTGACCAAGGAATGTCCAAGCCATGAACTAACCATTGATGCATGTACAAGTTTCATTTCTTACTTTGGCTAGTTTGCATTGTAAAAAATTGACTTGGGAAGGTTCAAGCTGACTTTGGGAACTTAAAAGAGGAGGAAAGCCAGGCCAACAAGCCATAAATCAAGCCAAACTTAAACCAAAATAATTGACAAAAGCAAATTGCAAGAATAGGAGACCAATTTCACTACAAAACAAATTGGGATTACACTTAGAAAGTGACATTTTCTATGTTCTTTTTGTGCAAGTTGATTTCCACGGTTTGGATGGATCTTATGGCTAGAAAATGTAGAGAATGTCTCTTGATGATATGGCCTTTTATTAAAAATTGAGTGGAGGATCACATGAGACCATCCAAGGTGGCATAAGGGCATGAAAGCCAAGTCAACATCAAACTGTTAGCTTGGTACCATAATCAATTTTTGCTTCATTCGCACCTTCCAAATGGCTCATTTTGAGTGGAAGAAAAGAGACTCACATGTGTCCAAGGTGAAGGCATAAAGAAAGCTCATTGGGCCAACTCAACGTGTAACAAAATATAGAGGAAACCAACCTTACAAGTCAAGGTTTTGAAGCTATCTACTAGCAATAGTTTTTTATCATCCCATCTAGCTTTTTCATGGGTGAAAATTACTCAATGAAGGTCCTAGGATGGTTGAGAAAAGACCTAAGATTGCTTTTTAAATAGGAAAGTTTAAGATAGAATATGGAAGTGACACCTTTCACTTTGGAACATTTTTTTGTTTTTTATTTTCATGGCATAAATGATGCCATTAGCAAGCAATTTTCTAACTAACCTTGTCAGTGGCTTCTTTAGTTCCTTTTAAGTTGTTTTTCTCTTTTATTTAGTTGCTTTTTAATGCCATTTTCATTAAACTTTCCTAACTCTTTCACATTATTTTTTATTTATTTTATTTACTTACATTTTTAATGCAATTTTAGTTTTTTCACAAAAATTTCTAGCCCAATTTTTCTAAAAATTTTTTCAACTTATTTCTACCTTATTTTGAGCTTGATCTTAATGGAGAAGGATGGCTTTTTATAGCTTGATGAACTTTTGTTCATCAATGCGCATTAAAAGGCTTGACTCTTATGTTTTTTATTTTTCTTTTCCCCATTTAATTTTTTGTTTGTACTTTCTATCCAACTTTGTTTTGCTACTATTTTCCAGATTGTCTCATTTATTTTTTCAACAAGTTTGCATAATGTTGAAGCGCTTTAAAGCTTGAAAGGGATAACCTTGGATGCTAGTTTGATGGATATATCATAGGGCGCTAATAGCTTGACTCTTTGTTTGTTAATTTACTTGCACTTTATATTTCTTGCCCTTTAATTTTTATACCTAGTTTTTACATTCTGCCTTTTAATTGTTGTTGCTATTTGCATATTGGTTTTTATGCTTCTGTTATGTTATTAAATCATGTTTAAAGTGCTTATTGCTTGGTTGATTAAATGCTTTAAACATAGGACTTTCATTTCATGCATTTTTCCTACCATTTTCCATGCATTTTTTCAAGCAATTTTTCTTAAATGTGTGTTCAATTTTTGGTCTGAATATCCTGCATGGTTTTTGTCCATTTTTAAATTTATATTGATGTTATGTTCATGGTTTTCACGTTGCATGTAGGAATTTGTTAGCATTTACCCCATTAAGTCTTTAGCTTAGGTTAGATTTCTAACCAAACTTGTATATTATTTTGTGTAAAATCTAGTTGTTTTTGGAAAATGCTCAACTATACCTTTTTGGTTTGTTTTAAAGTCCATTGTACAATTGTGAACCTAGTTTTTACATATATTTTAGGTTAGATCATATTTGCATAACATTTTAGTTCATAAGTC
Organism: Durio zibethinus; assembly: GCF_002303985.1. The sequence goes on along the minus strand of NW_019167926.1, from coordinate 12,005,266 downwards.
TTAGTTTTCATGCATTTTAGTGCTTCAGTTTGCACTTTAATTTTTTACATTTCTAGTCAATTTTTGAACTTATTTTCATGCATCATTTTAGTTAACTTTTAGGTCTATTTTAAGGTAGTTCATCATCATTCTTCTTGTAGTTTGGTTCATAGGTTTAGTTTCATAGTATTTTAGTGTTTCAATTTACCTTGCATTTTTTTGTCAAACTTGGTCTAATTTTGGCATGTAATGTTGATAGCACCAAATTATATAGTGTTTTTATATGCTTAAAATGGTGCTAAATTTTAAATTTTAGGTGATTTGTGGTACTTTTTATGTTTTTCTCATAATTTTAAGGTTTTAAGCTCATTTTCATGCAAGCATGTAATGAGAATTTTTAACCCAATCTTAAAGCTCACAGTCGAACCTCATTGATCCATATTCATTCATCCATGTGGTACTTGCATAAAGACTCTCATGGTGCATTAGATTCAGCCACCTATAACCTCAAGAAGATTACATGAAAGTTTCAAAGCTTATTTAGACTCCAATATGTTCGGCCAAAAGAGATTTAATCCTAGAATGCCTCATTTACTTAACCATGAAAGAATTATGCTTGTATAAGGACTTTACATGCATTCGACTAGCTCATTTCCAAGAGGAAACCAAGCACACATATGATATTTGAAGAATTTTGAGCTACTGTAGACTCTTGCATGATCGATCAAAGGTGTTTTATCTAAAGAAAAACCCTATCCATTTGACTATGAAAAGAAGAAGCTTAGTTTACAAGTTCAAGAACTTTTCAATATTATCATATTCAACCAAAACCCCATTCAAGAAAACCTCAATGCAATTTTCACCAAAAAGAGTATAGATACATTCAACCAAGAAAAAATTCAAATGGATCATGACACTTTGACTTATCTTTGAAGAGCTTTGCTTAGAGGAAGACTTTACCTCTTTAAAGTTAAATGAAATTCAAATTCTTGTTTTTGAAATCCATATTAACCAAATCCAAGAGTGGAGATTTATTAAAATTTAATCAAGCATTGATCAAGGGCCAAGATTGCATTTTCAAGACCCTATTCGGCCCAGCATACTTAAGGAAGAGGAGTCCCATTTGGTTATACCTCTTTAAAAAATCAAGATGAGCCTTATCACTTAGTGTTTGAATATGAAAGCACATCTTGTAAATCCTACCTCCTTAGTCGAATGCCACTCTATAAATAAGGAGACTATTATCCCCATTCCATTATCCCATTCCTCACTTCTCTTATCTCTTTTAGTTTTTAGTTCTTTAATTCTTTTCTTTCTTTAGTTTATTTATTAGCTTAGGTGACAAATTTGCCAATGACAAAGTTTTGTTCTTTAAAATTCTTTTGTTTCAATTTGATGAAGTATTTTTTTTTAGATCTTTTTTTTTTTTGTTCTAAGTTTCAAATCTTGTTTTTCCTTTCTTAATTTCGGCAAAGCATTCTTTTTCTTTTACAAGTTTGATTTAAGCATTCTTTTACTATTTACAAGTTTTGACCATAGTCTTTTGATGCTTTACAAGTTTAACTTGTATACAATCTTTCTTTTCTTTACAAGCATTTGGCAATCAATCTTTCTTGTTTTTGATCTTTCAATTCTTGTTCTTTTAGATTTTGTTTGTGACTATATTCTTTTATTTCCCAAGTGACAGTTGGTGAAGTCAAAATTTAAGCCTACAATTGTGTCCAATCTTTTTTTACTTAATTTTGCATCTAAAACCCAAGTTATCTGTTTAGATATAGGAATCTAAGATCTCACCTTTGGTAATTATGAACTATCCAATATTATAATCTATAATCCCTTAAGAGATGATATTGGAATACTTTCATTATTATTACTTATCCGTGCACTTGCAAGCTATTCAAAAAGCAACAATCAAGTGTCTAAATTTTAGGCCCCATTTTGAGTATATTTTAGGTTATTTAAATCACATTTTGTGTTTGCATCCTTTGCGGCCACATTTTCATTTGGTAAAATTGCTCTGATTGCATTTTAGCTTTATTTAAGTTTTTAGCATTTTTATTTATTTTAGGTGTCTTACTTAGTACTTTTCATGACATTTTCATTTAGAATAATTTAATTTCAGTTCTGGTTGCATATCTTAGGATTTAGGTTGTCTATTTTGAGAGTTTGCATTTCGTACGTTAGGTGTTTAGTAAAATGCCTCAATGAAAATTAATGGCAATGCATTTAGGTTTTAGCTTAGCTTTTAGGTAGTCTTTAATTTTTGTTCTTAGGTCATTATTTTATGCATTCCCATGTTGTTTTCCTTTTATAATTTGTGTTCCATACATTTCTTGCGTTTAAGGCTAGGTTAGGATTTTAATTAGGTAAAATTTTCAATTAAAAATTTTAACTCCCTTTTTTATATTTTGTTAGGTTTATTTTTTATTTAATTGGTTGCTTGCAAGTTTTGATTTTTATCCTTTCTTCTTTTAATTTTAATTTTGTTTAGTTTAATTTTTTATTTTGTAATTTTCTATTTTTAATAACCTTTTTATTTTTAGTAGCTGTTAATTTTAGCAACTTTCCATTTATGACTTTAATTTCCATATTTTGTAGTTAATTTAGGTTTAATTTACTTGGTAATTTTTTTTAGATAAAGTTAGGTTAATTAGGTCACTTCATAAAATTTCATAGGACTCGATACGCCTGAAAGGTTAAAATCGATACTTACCCCTAGGTCTAGAACTCCTAAATCCTTGAGTAGATAATATCCAAAATACTTTTAATCTTTATTACTTTTATGACCTGTATACTTGTAGTACTCTTGAAGGGTAGCCACAATGTCTGATATAATATTATCGATCTAGAATGACTGCTACTAACTGGTGCAATTGATGACCTAAATAATATAACATGTGCTTTGATAACTATGTTTCTCCATACATCAATACTCTATAGTAATCCACCAAACAAAACATGCTCAAGAATAGACAAAATGATCAAGCTCTGCTATAAATATTAGTAAGGTAATCAATTTCGATAACATATAATTAAATTAATAAAATAATCAATAAACATAAACTTATAAAATTTATGATTTATAGTATCATTAATAAATGCTTTATCAAATGCTTGAGATTGAAACTAGATCTATGTTCTGGATTTTTAATTTAAAGATATGAAATTGATGCAAACCAAGCATCATAATCTGATGAACATTTCCCTTATCTCTGATATCTTCGACCTCGATGCTCAGCCAACACAACATGCATATCTTATCTCTTTCATTATTGGTTAAAAAGCTATATGCAACATTGTACATTTTGGATAATGAACCTCACTTAGCTCAGGAATGGGTCAAAAAGGTCAGAAGAATAGTCTGTATAAATCCAAACTAGTGTAGAACCCTTTTTGGATGATAGGGTTTTACAATGATACCACACTTGATACATCCTTTAAAAAATACAATATCATGCAATAGATGTTCCTCTTGTTGATCAATGTATGGTTCCTAGCACACATCATATATTGTCAACACATCCAATCACTCCTATAAGGGTTGTAACATATCACCATAAGTACGAGCCTCTTATCATTGAGAATTCACTTGATCATCTATGTATGTTAATATGCCTATTAGATTCAATGGTGAAAAGTGCTCGTAGATTCATGCCTACATGAAATAAATGAGTAATAATTAATCACTTATTTGTTTAATAACAAAAAATCAAATAATTATAATATATTGTAACTGATCATAAATGTATACCTAGGAAAGTGTTAAATAACTAGAGATCTGATGCATATTTGCCCTACTCACAATGCAAGCTACCTATAAAAATATGTTAGGTAAGTTATCTCTTAAGTATATCTACTAGTGGCATCGAGGTCGTTCAATAAAATTGAGTACACTATTAATACTTTCGTTATGCTTTTATCAATGAATAACGTACACTCTAGCAGATAAAGTAAAAAAGCCTAGGATATATACTCTATCGCTTGATCATCTAATATATCTGTTACATTTTTAAAAGTATCCCATAGCTACTATAATTGAACACTAAGTCCATGAGCCCTATTAGTCTCTATTGCTACTTCATATGTAGAAACTCCAAGTAACCTGACCAATAGTATTTTTATTTTATCGATCATCAAAATAATTAACTAAAATCATGGTTTCGATAATCAGTATGTGTAGAATCATGAACACCTAATCCAACATGATAGTCATCTCTCTGAATAGTAGATAAAAGTTGTTGGTTTCAAACTACCATCTTTCAACAAAAATTGACACTATCGTATTGTTCATCAAACAATAGGTGCAATAAATAAGTGACTTCAACCTCGACTGGGCTACATATGCTCGAATACATATACGTGCATCATCTAAATGTTATTGCTATATTTTAGGTCCATGATTAATTGATTTCAGCAGATCTCGCTATTGTAACAATAACAATAATAATATAAGATCAATAACAACATCAATAATATCAACAACATAAACAACAACATAAATAATACCAACAACAACAAAAACAACAACAATAACAATCAACTAATTCTTTTTAAAAAATAAACTAACCCTATTATACTATATGATTTAAGTGATTACCTGGCTATTTCTTATCTACAATGTAACATAAGATTCAAAACTTGAATAGATGATGTATTGATTGGACCTTTAAGAAGAGGTTGAAAAATCTACTCTGCACTATCAATTCCATCCCTATCATAATGCTCGTGGGTGGCAAGATCCTTATCGTGAATGGAAGGTTTAACATATGAAATATCATCTCCTACATGGTCCTCAATGTGCTCATTATCGTTTTGAACTTGGCATCTTTTCTTAAAGGCAATTAGATGCTTCCAACTTGGGCCAAGATCAGTTGTGATATGCCTTCACCTCTGTCAATGTCTCTATCTTTCATATAAAGACCACCATATCGAGGTTGAGCCATATTAGTTGTGACATAGTACCAAAAACAATGATTCGATAAACCAACATACGACATTAATTTCAATTATGAGCTTACAAAAATGGATTTTCACAAGATCTGAAAGGCTTTCATATATCCATTACTATAAACATTTTAAAACTTTTGAAAATCCATTTTCGTAAGCTTTGAAAAGCTTATGAATTTAAATATTCGTAAACCTTTCAAAGCTTAAGGAAATGGATATATGAAACTTATGAAATGCTTATGGATATTTAAATCTGTAAGCCTTTTAAAGCTTATGAAAATGCCTTAGAAACTTACAAAAATCCATTTTTGTAATATACAATTTCATTGAAAATAAGTCACAACCCTAGATTATAATCTTAACAAACAATCAAATCAATAAATAATAATAACTAAATCTTGCCTAGAATGAATTGAATTGTAAAAGAATTGGTGATTTAAGGGATTGTTTGGTGGTTTTGAGTTGAATTTGAATTGAGTTTAAAGAGAAAATTGGGAGAATGAAGAAAAGAGGAGAAAAACAAGTGTCAAGGTTATGAATGAAAATGCAAAATATTAGAATATGGTGTAATGAGTAACAATGTTAACTAGTATTTTAAATTTTAGATGTATTTAGTAATGGGGTGTGAAGAATACTTTTAAGAATGTATTTAGAATTTCTCAATGGTTTTTCAATGAACTTTGTAAATATGCAATTCTTGTATTTATTTTGTGTTTGCTTTTATGTGAAGTATGTGTAAGATACAAAAATTATTATGACGTAATTTATATCGACACATCAAACATAAAACATATTTTTTTATTTTTATCAAATTCATATATGTTTTTGTTAAAATTTTAAAATATATCATTTTCGTGCCTTTTTTATATATTTTTATATCATGTCATTGCATTGTGTTTAAAATTATCAAATCCAAAATTTTTTAAATAAATTTTAATAATTAATAATTAATTTTAATTTTCTTATTAAAACTATAGGTAAAAGGTGGTAAAAGGTAAAACTGACTAAAAATTAAATAATAAACTTGAAAAAAATTGAATTTAAAATGAGAAATTCAAAATAAATTAAACAAATTAAATTGAACAATTCAAACTCAAAAGCTTTATAACTTGAATTTGAAAGCAAGGTAATCCAAAATTTATAAAAACCAAACTTAGCATCTTGAAAGAACTCACCTGTAATTAAATTTTTTTTTTTCAAAATAAGTAAATGAACAAATTTGTAAAAGAACTTAAATTAATATTATAATATTTTAAATCAAGTCAAATCAAGCTCAAATTAAAAAAAAAAGTTCATGGTCAACCTTTTATAACTTGAATTTGAAAGTGGTCTAATCCAAAAACCATCAAAACCAAAATTAGTATCCTGCAATGCCTCACCTATAATTAAATTATTTTGTCCAAAATAAGAAAATGAACAAATTTGTAAAGAAACATAAATTAATATAATAACTAAGTGACTGCTCCCACGTTGTTGTGGGTCCAAATTTTTTTATTTGTCATCAATACTTTTTACTGGTTTTATTGTTGAAAAATGTACTTAATTTTTCTAAAGCAAAAAATGAGGATATTTAAAAAATGTACAAAAAAACATGTGAAGGTGGCATGCAGATATTTAAATTGGCCTCTTATCTTGAATTATTTTTATACCAAATTTTTTACAAAACAACCATACTGAATCGAGATAGATAGAAATCTATATGATATTTTTTTATCATCCCTATTAATCAACTTATTTTATTGCAAAATTGATATAATTAGAAAAAGACTAAAAAAGAAATATAAAATCAAATTTGAGTGTGATATCAACACATCTGTTAATTTTTTCTTTAAAAATCATCAAATTAAAAAATGAAAACCATAAAAAAAAACATATATTTTAAATAATCATATTAAATAGTCCCATATTAAAGAAATTTTAAATATATTTTTAAAATATGAAATATTATTTTTGAAAAAGAAAAAACCAAATAGTGAAAAAAAAGAATCAGTTGACTTAACAAGAGGCATACTGACATACTATTGATGTCAAGTGGGTCTTTAAAAAATATAAGAAATTATGTATTAAATATGTTAAAACAAGAAGGAAAAAAAAAGAAAAAAAGTAAACACGTGACATACTATTAATATCAAATAGGTTTGATATAAAAATAAAATCTTAGAAAAATTATTAAGTATTTTTTTAATTTACAAAAGAAAAGAGTAAAAATTGGCAAATAAAGGAAAGTTAAAAAGGAAAGTTTGGTATAAATAGGTCTCAAAAATAAAAAAATAAAATTTTAAAAAATATATTTTATAATTTTAAAAAAGATTTATTAAATAATTTAAGAGAAAAAAGTTTGAAACCTAAAAAAAAAAAGAAAAAAGAGAGAGAAAATCTGAAAATAATACGAGATAACCTAAAAGAATAGTATTATTGACCATACATTAATAAAATGGGCCATAAAAAATCTTCAAAAGGTCTTTATTAAATATTTTTTAATAAGAAAAAATGGTAAAATAGAAAAAAGTAATAAAAAAATTGGTATAAGTGAGTTTTACACATTAAAAATACAATTTTTTTTAAAAAATATTATTTATAATTTAAAAATATAAAAAAAGAAGAAAAATGGAAAAAGGAAAAAAATGATATATCATTAGTATCAAGTGGGTTTTAAGAAAAAAATCTAAAAAACTCTTTATTAAATATTTTTAAATTTAAAAATGAAAAAAGTGAAAAAAGGGTAAAAAAACAAAAAACAAAAAAAAATTGATATAAGTGGATCTCAAACATAAACAATAAAACATTTGAAAAATATATTTTATAATTTTAAAAAATATTTATTAAATAGTTTTAAAGAAAATAAAGTAAAAAAGAAATAAAGTAAAAAAGGAAAAAAAAAACCCTTAAAATGACATGCAATAACCAAAGGAAATAACTGTTGACCGCACATAAGCAAGTATGTCTTAAAAAAATTATAAAAATCTTAATCACTTTCTTTAAGAAAAATAAAAAAGGGTAAAAAAAAGCGAAAAAGAAAGTTTGGTATAAATGGATCGTACACATAAATATACAATTTTTTAAAATATATACTTTTTATAATTTAAAAAATATTTATTAATTTTTTTAAAAGAAATAAGTAAAAAAATAAAAATAAAAAAGACCAATCATTGTTTGACATGTGGCACCTTGAAAGAACAACATTGTGCATCATACATTATCAAAATCTGAGTAATCGATATTTTGAGTCAAGTCAAATTAAGCTTAAGCTTAATTTATATTGTTCTTGGTCCGATTTGAATAGAATTATGCTTATGAGTATAGTGAGTAACCTTACCCATAGACAGCTATTTTTTGAAAAAAATTTTCTTTTAAAAAGAGGAAGACAATTTAAAATAACATTGTCTCAATTTTCATTGATTAGTAAATCATTTTTTATTAACCAACCAATATCGTCAAATAAACACCAAAATTTTTAGAAATCATTTTTTGGAATTTATTTTGTGTTAAACAAACACGAGTGAAAAGCTAGTCCTTTGGAGGGGATAAGTTACACTTAGCTACTTTAAGTATAGGATTGTTAATCGGTAAGCTAGTATAGATAAAAGAGGTTATGACTAAGAAAGAAATTATTATTATGTACCTCCAAGAAACTAAGCGGGTAGGAAAAAAGGCTAGAAAGAAAGACAAAATGCTCCAAGCTTTGGTATACAAGTAAAGAAAGGAGAAGAAATGAAGTTAGGGGCAATTATAGATAAGAATTTGAATGATGGTGAAATTGAGGTTAAAAGAAAAGGAGATAAAACTTTACATGCTAAACTTATATAGGAAAAGGAAACTGTTAATGTCAGTAGTGCTTGTACCCCACAAATATGTTTGGATCAAGCGAGTGAGCAAAAATTTTGGGAAGATTTAGACAAGGTAGTGCAAGTCATACCAAATGGAGAAAAGTTGTTTATTAGAGGAAACATGAATGGTCACATAACTAAGAATTATAATGACTTTGAGAAGATGTTTAAAGGAAATGGCTTTGGAGAAAGAAATGATACCAGGGATAATATTTTATTGTTTGGTATTACATTCGACCTAACTATATTAAACACGTGTTTTAAGAAAAGAGAATCACATTTGGTGACCTTTAAGAGTGAATTAAATGCTAGTCAAGTTGATTTCTTGTTTATGAGAAAAGAGAATAAAAGTAGTTGTAAGAATTATAAGGTTATACCAAGTAAGAATGTGATAATATAATATAGACTGCAAGTCCTAGATATCTTGTACCTTCAAGGGTCAAAAAGAATATGTTAAAGTCATGAACCATGTATTAAGTGGTGGAACTTGAAAATGGACAAAATGTTAGCTTTTAGGGATAGACTAGTAAAAGAGTTTAATTGGAAGCTTGATGAGGATGTCGAAGTATTATGGGAAAAATTTTTACCAAAATTCAAAGGGTTACTAAAGAGACCCTTGGTGAATTTAAAGGTCCTGCACCATTAAGAAAAGAATCTTGGTGGTGGAATGAAAATGTGAAAATGACAATTAAGCTAAATAGAACTATTATAGGAATTTAAAGAGCCATATGAATAAGATGAGTTATTTGAAGTATAAACCAACAAAAAATGAAGCCAAAAGGGCTATTCGAGATTCAAATACTAGAATTTATAAGGAATTATATAGAAAATTAGAAACAAGAGATGGAGAAAATGAGTTATTCAAAATTGCTAAAATAAGGAATAAAAAGAGTTAGGATCTTAATGGCGTAAGAAACATCAAAGGTGGTAGCGAAAGAGTTTTAGTGAAGGATAAAAAGATTAAAAAGTGATTGAGAGATTATTTTAATACTCTTTAATGGCAAATTTTAGCATGATATAGATGAGCTTAACATACCTTTTAATGTATTTAAATATAATATTAAAAGGTATGAGGCTAAAAATGTTTTGAGAAAAATAAAAGCAAAGAAAACTGTAGGACTAGATGGAATGCCGATTGATGTTTGAAAATGCTTGGGTGAAAAAGGATAGAATGGTTAATTGATATTTTTAAAAAAATTTGACGTATTCAAAATATGCTAGAAAAATGGAGAAAGAGAACTCTAGTGCCTTTATACAAGAATAAAAGTAAAATACAAAATTGTTCCAACTATCGAGGAATAAAACTTATGAGTTATATTATAAAACTTTAAGAAAAAGTAATTGAATGTAGGTTGCAATATATGGTCATTATTTTTGAAAACTAATTTAGGTTTATGCCAGGACACTTCACAACAAAGGCAATTCTCCTATTAAGGCTTTTGTTTAAGGGTTTTTGAGTGAGAAAAAAAGATTTACAAATAATATTTATGGACTTAGAGAAAGCATACGATAGAGCTCCTCGAGAGGTACTTTGTTAGGCTTTAATGAAGAAAATAGTTTCTTTTAAATACATTAACATAGTTAAAAATATGTATAAAAAGTTATAACAAATGCTAAAACATTTAGAGGATTGACTAATAGTTTTCCCATTACTTCAAGATTGCATCAAGGTTTCCATTTCTTTTTGTATTAGTTATGCACGAGCTTACTGGACATATCTAAGATAAGGTGTCATGGTGTATGTTATTTGCCGATGATATAATCTTAGTTGTTGAAACTAATGATGATTTTAATGAGAAATTATAATTATGGAGGCATATGTTAGAGTTTAAAGGCTTTAAATTGAGTAGGTTTAAAACTAAATAAATGAAATATAAGTTTATTAGTCCTAGGAAAGTGAGTGCTAGTGTAATTAAGTTAGATGGTGAGGTAATACCAAAAAGTAGTTATTTTCGATATTTGGGATCAATTTTTCAAAGCGATATTAAGATCGAAAAGATATAAATCATCAAGTAGAAAGGGTGAGGTGGCAAAGTATGTTGGATGTATTGTGTGATCACAACGTGCCTTTAAAGTTAAAAACAAAATTATATAAAACAACTATAAGGCCTGTAATGTTGTATGAGACTAAGTGTTGGGCCATTAAGAAATAATGTGAGAAGAAAATGAACGTAGCTGAAATAAGGATGCTTGATACATATGTGGTAAGACTATAAAAAACAAAATAAGAAATGAAGAGATTCCAGAAAAAATAAATATAGTTCGAATTGAGGAAAAGATGAAAGAAGACTGTCTAATTTAGTTTGGACATGTGAAATGTAGGTCTATATGTGTATCGATTACGATAAATGAGTTTTTAGTTTTGGAAGAGACGAAAGCTTCTAGAAATAGACCACGAAAGATATGGATGCAAGTAATAAAAAATGATATGAGATTTAAAAAGTAGATGAAAATGTTATTTTTTATACAAATTAATGACACAAGAAGATTAAAAACTATGACCTAACATAATTCTTTTTTTTCTTTGCCTTTCATACAACCAACTCTAGAGCTATGGGATATAAAGCTTAATTTATTTTTATTGTTGTTGTTGTTGTTTTTTTTTTCATGAAACAAATGAAAAAATGATAAATTATTTTTTGCGAAATAAATGAAAGCTAATCGAAAACATTATATATATTCGACTAAAAACATATTTGTGATTGCAATTCTTCACATAATAAATATAGTGGATGATGAAATTAGTATAAATGGCTGTAAAACTTAAAAACAAACAATGTGATGTATGTCTTTCTATATTTTCTATTTTATGTTTATGAATATCAAATAAATATGCAATTCAATTGTTACATATAAAACAATTTATATTATACCTATTTTTCTAAAATATTCAACCATAACCCCAGAAGATATTCAACAATCATACCATACAAAGTAACAAACAATCTTATGTAAGATAATTTAATTTTAATCCTTTCATTTTTTAGAAAAATGAAAACATTAAGAACCAACCAAACTGAACACATAATGTCAATCTTTTTTTTCTTAGTGTTACAAATATAAATTACTCTTTACCTATAGAGTTCATCTAAGTTATAATGTTTCAAATAATGGATTTGATTATAAACTCACCAGCATGCTATAAAATTGATTATATGCATATTGGAACATGACAATCACAAAAACCAAAATCATAAAAAAAGTAAAATAGAGATCAATTAGTTGAAACTTCCAAATTGAAAACTTTTTACAACTATTTGATAACAAAGGTAAAGAACTATTATCTATAGAAAATCAAATAATTCAAAATCTCAAATATCATAAATAAAAAATAAAGTATAATGCCCAAAATACAAAATAAGAATTCTTCCAACACTTATATGGATAACGATGGAGAAAGGGATATCAAAAATGAAAATTCTCAAAATTTGGTCTCAATAAAAAAGGCCAAGTACTTTTTTTCCAACATTCTTTCTTTTGGCTTCTTCATGATCTATGACTCCAACAAATGTGGTAAGCACAATATAATCAAACTGCAATGATGAAGCATGTAAACGCATAAAATACAACACTTATTTCAATTGAACAAACCTTCCATAAACATGTTAACCATAAAATCTTATCTGTCGAATATGAAAACAATAAAAAGACCATATCATGATTGATAAATCTAAGTTTGTTTACACCTTCAAATGTATTCTACTTTCTTTTTTTGACAAAAATTTCATAATCTTATAATAGACTGCTACTTTTTATGAAAACATTACCATAACAAAAGTAAAAATTCTTATAAAAACATTAAAAGCAGAAACTAAAACATTAACAAATTTTTAAGCTAATTTGTCTTGAAAGAAGTAACGTAGCAGTCGAACCCTTAATCTCTTTACTCCAACATAAAAATAAGGATTAATCACTCTGCATTTGTTCAACCTTCCATTCTGTTATACCATAATTTTTTCAATTCTATGATCATCAACATACTCAAACTTTCCAATATAACTTACAATGCAAATAAAAAAGTTAACATATTAGGCATCTTTATATTTTTATGGATCAGATTAAAGTTTTGAATGAAAAATAGAGAAAAGATTATATAAAAACAACCATGATTCTACATGACCAAAAGGAACTTGATGATGACTTTTAAGGAAGGCCTAATCATAGCTGTTGTTTGCCTTTTTTCACTACAATATACATGCTTTTGAGTGCATCATTCAAAACATTGACCCTTACCATCATTTCAAATACAAGCTACCGTTATTGCTAATTTTACAACAAATAAGTAACAATTAAGCATTTATTCATAGTTTTATAAAATAAATCACTAAAAACTGAAAAGTCATAAAAAATTAGCATATCATTCTTTTATGTTCTCGTATTAACTTTTGACAATCATTATTTTTCCACACCTTAATATCTTATTAAAACAAAGACGTGGAAATTGAAAAATTAGATTCTAGCCAAATCCTAACTTTTTTCAAAGCAAACACATAAGATAGTAAAGGAAAAAGGTTAAAAGCACCCATTTTGGAACATCAGAAACCATTGATATTTTACTTTAAAAAATCATTTCAGATTCATTTTTGGACATGAAATATAACATCAATAACAATCTTCAATAGGATTTAAAGAAAAAGTTTGAAGATCTAAAAACATAGAAAAGAACAAAAAAAAAAAGACTTTTTTGTCTTGCCTGAAAGTAAAAATGGTAGCTACGTCAAGGTTGTTATAGAAGTGGAAGGAAAGGCAGAAAAGCTAGGGCTCGTAGTTTTTAAGGGGATAAGGTTGGTAGAATATTGTAGTTTTTTAGGGCTTAAGGTTTATATAGGCCTTTTAAAGTCGGTTGTTGCTATGGAGTCACAAAAACATTAAAGCCTTACCTAGTTATCCTTTTTGTGCCCAAAAAATTTGAGTATCATTTATTTACCTAGTTACATTGTTTATTGATAGAATGTTAGATTTTTAATTTTAGCGATAAAGGTTCAAATCTTGATAGCTTCAAGTATAAAAAAATGTAAACCTCACATATATACTTATGGTATATGCATTTTCCATATTGACCTTGTGCAAAATTATTTTCACTTATAAATTATAATTTGTGGTTGATTATCATTACCAAAAGAAATAATGATATTAAATAATTAAAAGAAAGACATTAAAGCCCTTATTATCAACTTCATCCTTATCATTAAAAAAAAAAACTTAAAACCTTAATTTTTTCCTTTCTTTATTTCTCTCATTTCTTTCTTTTCCTAATCCCATCAAACTAACACTCCATTACCATAATCCCTCTAGCACAACCTCCATTCACCACTGCACAATGCTAAAATGACCATATCCCTTTTTTCTTTCCCCCCTTTGCCAATAATAAAAAAAAAGGTAACAATGATATTGGCATTGGGGTTTTCTATAGAAGAATTCTTCCTTTTCTTATTGATATTAAATTCTTTTGAAATGAGCGTAAGTAAAAAAAAATATGGTTCTTTTCATTTTTGGGGTTTTAAAATAAATTAGGCTTTAAAATCTTAATTTTATTTGTTTTTAAATTATTTTACTTGATGAAAAAAAAATCCTTATTCGGGAAAAAGAATCAATGCTTTTAGCATTTATAGTTTTAATAAAATCCAACTATGAGAATATGTCCTTTGAATGAATCTTCTGGAATTATTGGTGGATAACCTATTGGAAAATATTTTCAAAACATGAAAATATTAATTTTATTAAGCTATTTAAAAGCTTAAGGTTATGTTTCATAGTCAAAAGGATTGGTTTAAACAATTAATGTAAGGCTTACCATAGGAATAGTCGATAATTATGGCAAGAGCAATTGACTACCATGGTCTTGTTTTGAGGAGTAGTCAACTACTAATGCCAAAGCAGTTGATTGCTATATATTCTACAAAGGTACATATAAAACTTAACAAGTAATTGACTACCTACCATGAAGCAATTCATTGCTATGATTGGAATCGATTAGACAATCAATTGCAATTAGTTATGAGTATTATGGAATTGAGGGACGTATAATACCTAAGGTAGTAATCGACTACCCTTTCTTGGACTATTCTGGAACTAGAAAATGAAAAAAGGAAAATTGGCTATTTATAAGGAGGAATTGACTACTCAAGTTGGAAAATTATAACTTTTTGAAAAGTGAAAGTTGTTTCTATTCAATTGAATCATATGATCATTCATATGAACAAATACATCTATAATTTTTCATAAGGTGTGTTTTTAATTAAAAGACATAGTTGTTGATTGAACAACACAAATTAAGGTACCTTCTATTTTATTCTTTATAAATAGAGATGTTATGAGTTCATTTTTAAAATGTTCAAGATTAAAGAAGCTTTCTTTCTTTTCTCCCATTCTCTCTAAAATTAGAAGTAAGTATCTTTGACATTGTTTTTGCAAAAAATATTGATCAAAGATAAGTATTTTTGTCTTTCATTAAAGGGTTTTAGTAGTTTCATATAAGTGCAATGGAACATTAAACAAGGCTTTATTGTATCATAACAACATTTTGGTTATCTCTCTTGAATGCTATACTAGTTCAAATGAAATAAACATTAAAGAAAATAGCATTCACAATATGCCTTAAAGCCATTTCCTTTGCACTTTGAAGCTTCAGCTTTGGTTCAATAACAAGCTTGAAAGGGAAGTATACTAGTGGAAGATCATCAACGACAAATTTATAGAGAAATAATCTTTTTGACTTTGTACCCAACATATTATCTAACAATCTTAAAGTTTAATTCAGTCATTCAAACTTAAGATAGAGAATTAAAAGGAACTTGAGAAAGATGAAAAATAAGATAAATTTATTTATTTCTTGAATTTATACATGATCATATGGAATATTAGTTGTTACAAATTTAGATAAATCATGTGCTAACAACTATGCAATATCAATTTTCTTAAATCAAATTTTTGTCCTCATAATTCATATACTTCCATCATCATCAAATTTCTAGAGAATTATTTTTATAAAATGATAAAAGAAACTCTTAAAATGTTATCGTAACATATTAATTTGGAGACTTGATCGCTACACATAAGAATTTTAAAAAAATTGTGAAAAACACAGGGAGTCGCCACCAATCTTTTTTTAAGGTGTAATTGCCACCCAAAAATTTTATCTTTTTAATAAAAAATAAAATGGGTTTAAAGCTTTATTAAAAAGATGATTTTGGTCTACAAAAATAAGATTGAGTTCGGGAGTCGGTTAGGTATGAAGAAGGATTAATACCTTCATAATGCCCATAAATTGGTACAATTAATTATGCGCTATCATTGGTTTTGGATAAAAATGATTTCATTTTGAGATTTAATTATAATTTCCTTTATTTGTAAGAGATAAAATTAGTTAAAAAAATCATTTATTTAGGAATGTTAAGAAAATCTTTAAATTAAAAAGATACCTTCAAAGTATTTGGCATAAAGGTAGAATTCGAAGATAGTCTCTCTATTTAACATTTAACATGACATTTCTTCTAAAAATAATAAAATAACATTCTTTGTAAATAATAATTATTGATGACTCTCCAACATCTAGATAGAGTGCCTATAAATTCTATTTCATATAATGCTATTTCAATTTTATTTGTTCAAAACTAAAAATTTTGAGAAAACTTTTGGTTCAAAAAAAAATGGAATATTAAGATTAAACAACCATAACTAGAGCAAGTATATATATATATATAGGCACTATAAATGAAGACATTAATCTAAAAATGAAACATGTGCAAATGATAATCATACGTTAATTTAAGAATTGAGTTTTCAAATATAAATAGACCACCTAGACTCTTCAGCATCTAGGCAGAGTTTGGGTACGACTTTTTATGTTTAAAATTTTATCCTATTATTAATTTTATTTTATAAAAAAATTTTAAGTTGCGAAAATGTATAAAAATTCTTAATTAAATAAAATTTCCTAAATACCCCAGCATCTAAGCAACATTTTGGAAATAGATCACTTCATAAAAGGTTTTCATACAAATCCTTAAAATTTTAAAATTTTAAAAAAACTTTTTATGTGGTAAAAAAAAAAGGAATGTAATAGTATAATTAATATTAAATAACCATAGCTAAAGCAAACATATATATATATATATATATATGCATA
Organism: Durio zibethinus; assembly: GCF_002303985.1. The sequence goes on along the minus strand of NW_019167926.1, from coordinate 11,988,385 downwards.
ATAAATTAGTACAGTAATCTAAAAATAAAACATATGCAAATGATGATCAAATACAAATCTAAGAATTAGGTTCTCAAATATAAAAGACCACCTGAACCTTCCAACATCTAGGTAAAGTCTGGGTGCAAACTTTTATATTCAAAATCCCATCTTATTATACTTTTATTAATATGGTGTTTTCATAACCAAAATTTTAACAAAACAAATTTGTTTTTTAAGCGATGAAAATATATGAAAATACTTAATGAAATAAAATTTCCTAAATACCCCAATGTCTAAGCGGCATTTAGGAACAAATTACTTTACAAAAAGTTTTCATGTAAATCCTTATAAATTTAAAATGAATTTTAGGGTTTTAGGTAAGTTTGCATTTAAATTTTAAGAATTTATGAGCCTTTCTAAAAATTTCTAACATCTAGGCAAACTTTCGGAGTAAGCTCATTTTTATAACTTTCAAAAATTAATTAATATTCTTTATATAACTAATTATATTTTTTTAGCATGAAATTATTATTACTATTAGTAAAAACTTCGAAATGCAAATAGCAATCATGATACATGAAATGTATTTAAAGAAAATAAACGAATCAATTTAAAAGCTAATACATGCAAAAATGGATTAGACATTCAAAACCTACATAATAAAAAAATAAACACAATTATCATGCTAAAATAATTATGCAAAAGGATGCTTAAATATTCTTATACCCTAATTGTTTTATTATCCACCTTAGCCTTATTTTATTTATTATTATATTTTTTAGATCATACATTAACTATTATACCCGAGATAAAAGAAAAATTAATCCACCTTTATAATTATCATGTCAAGAAAACCATGCAATGTATGTAAAACTATTCTTACACCAAGAAAGCTAAGCAACAAGATAATGGTGGGATCATGTAGTGTTTATAATATTTTCTTACATCTATAAATGATTCATACACTGATGGAATAAACAAATAGCATACAAAAGGCCAAGCAAATAAAAAATTACTAATGGAACACATTGTAGTTCACGTGAAGCTTCCCCTATACATGACCTATTTTCATCTTTTCATTCTTCATATAGTCAATAACAAGAATAAACCAAGACAAGACCCTACGCCTAAGAAAGAAACTAGAAGAAAACAAAAAGCTTGAAGCTTTGACTTTTATAAGATTTTATCCTAATTATGAAACAAAGAGCTAAAAGAAAAGCTTTAATTTTTAAACCTTTCTTTCCCCTCCAACAACTTATCTCTCCCTCTTTAGAAGCCATTTTTTGTTAAAGTTTCCTTTCCATGTCAAATAAGTGGGGGTTATGTGAATAGCCTCCAAATTGTGACTGTCCACGGTTGTATGGAAAGGCATGCAAACCGTGACTATTCATGGAGAGCTAAGCAGTACGATTTGATTGTTCTAAGCTGATTTATTTGTTCTAACTTAAGCTAACTAAAGATTATTCATGAAAGATGAAAAGCAAATATGAAATACTTTATAGAAGGAGGCTGATTGTTACTATCATCAAAGGAGGCAAAAGCTATTCGATAATACAAAAAAAAGAATGAAGTTCCAACCATTTGTAAAAAAAAAAAAAACATAGAATGTGTAAAGCTTCAAACTTTATCAACATTCATACCAACGTCAAAGCATGTAAGAAACACATGAGAATACTTTGTAGAAAAGATCATGGCTGATACAAAAATAGAGTAAAAATCAAGATATGAATGGCAAAAATATGCCCTTGTATGGGTTATCTCACATTTTGGTTTTTTTTTGTTTTTAGCTTCTCTTTTCATTTGTGCTCTTTTTTTTTTTTTTTTTACTTTTACCAGAAGCTTCCTCCTTTTTCCTTTTCTCTAGCTAGCCCTCTTTTTTTTTTTTTTATTCGACAAACCTTTTCTCTCAAGAGAAAAATCTTAAACTTAATCAATGAAGGCCCTTGGATAAAATTTCATCCAAGGGCCAAAGTTTCTCCTTTTCTATTTTTTCAAGGAGCCACCTTTGGCCTTTCAATCAAGAGTCAACAAAAGATCTAATGGCTCACATTAAAACTACAAAGGTTGAATTTTTATGCCCTTCAAATCCATGAAAAGGCCATTTTACCCAAGTGCAAAGTTTTTGGTATTTATGGTCATTTTCTTAGAAATCAATGTTTCCATTATCATTTTTGAAATTTTAAAGCATTAAAAATCATGAAATATTATGAAATTAAAATCTTGAAAGTTTCGTGAAAATCTGAGCTTGAAAAAACCAAATTATGAAAATACTGCTATAAATGTGTTTTGGTAATTTCACATTTTTCAGGGTATTGCTATGATTTTAGGTGCGCCAAAAATCATAAAATATTATAAAATTAAGATTTGGAAAGTTTTTGGTATTTATGGTTATTTTATTAGAAATCAATGTTCTCATTGTCATTTTTGGGATTTCAAACTTACCAAAAATCATAAATATTATGAAATTAAAATATGAAAAGTTTCATGAAAATCCAAGCTCGGGAAGGTGAATTTACGAAAATACCTCATATAAGGGTATTTTGGTAATTTTACCATTCTCGGGGCATGATAAAAATTTTAGTGTTTCAAAAAATCTCAAATTCAATTTTAAACCACATTAATTTCAATTAGGTTTTAAATTTTCTAAATTGTCCGGGGCTTTTATCCATTTTGACCAAGTTTTGTGTAATTTTGACTTTGTTTGACTAGATTTGACCTTAGTTGACTTTAGATTTTTGAATAGGCAAATTTGTGAGTCCTTTTATGGGTAGTAAATGGTCCTTATAAATGGTCTTGGCCTATGTTTGCAAATAAGCTCTGGATCACTTATGTTGAAAAATGCTTTCGGACAAATTTTGGTGTTTACAATGATAATGTGTAATTTTTAAATAAAATATTGGTAACACAAGGGACTTAAGAAAAACAAAGGATTATCTTTGTTCAAAGGTAAATGAGATGGAAAAATGATAATTCAACAGATTCAACAACGTAAAAGAGTTTAAGTCAATATTGTGCTATTTATAGTTAAAGGTGCACGTTTCATTGCACCAATAGCAACCAAAGAAATTTTGCTGTAAGAATGTCATAATTAAGTGACATGATTTACATGGTGTTGTGGATGAGGTCTAGTTGCTACAAAAGATGGTAGCAAAGATTAATCAAAGCATTATAACATTATAAAGAAAGAAATGTGACAAGTACGAATTTCTTCACTTTGAAACCAAAGTTGTGGCACTACAAATTTATAATTTATAGAATGCCTAATAAGTTTGGATTCAATGTTAAATTGGAACAATTTTTTTGTTCATAAATGGCTTTTGCTTTGAAATGACTATGTATAAGGACATTTTAAAATTTTGGTTGGCTATGATTTTAAGTTGTTTTAGCATGTTATAAAGGTTTCTATGAAAAGCATTCTTAATTAATAAAGTTTGAATATACTTTATGCTTAAAAGATGTTTAGAAACTTATTAAAATAGAATCATATTATAAAATGATTGGTTTAAATAGTGAAGTTTACATAGTTTTTGAATAATAGTAAGAAAGTATGCATATATAGCTACTATCATTGATAATATATGCTATGACTTTACATATGTGCAATATATTTGATCATGTATTATAAGAATGATTGCATCATTCAGTTTTTTGTAAATATGATTTCTATTATTTATAATATATGCTATGATTATTTAATGCAATATTAGATAAATTGTAAATTAAATAAAAGTTGATATGACTATAGACAAAAGCCAAAAGTATTAAGAGAATTTACATAATATGAAATATACACCATAGCAAGTATAAAATGGCTAGAAAGAAAATGCTTATTGCATTATAATTAATTCACCAAAAATGTGGGATTCACATTATTTTAAAAGGTGAATTAGTCAAAATGGTTATCTAAAATAATCTAAAGATTATTGATTCCAAGAAACATTATAAAAAAAAGTGTGAAGTTCTTAATTGAACTTAATAAAGCTCTTAATGACATCAAAATTTGATAAGGTAATTTTAGCTTATCTCATCATATATTATATCATATGATTAAGTGTGACTATAGTAAGTTCAACAAGTTATCATCATTTAATAACATGTTTGTTATGGATTAAGAATAAATTAAAAGTACCAAAAGATTATTGTTTAGCAAAATTTTTGCTATGAATAACAAAAGGTTAATAGATTTATGACACCAAATAAATTGCATTGGGATGTCTTTAAGAATAATGTAATATAACATTGTACGTTTTATTATAATTTTTTAATAAATAGAAGGATAATAAAATGCAAGATTAATTACCAACATGACATTATAGTAATGCAGATATGGATTGTTTGCATGTGGTGTGGGGACACTGTCTCTTAAAATTTAAAGAAACAAGAAAACACTAAAAGTTCTACCATTTTGCAGAATTTATAGTATTGGAAATGGCAAGTATGAAAAGAAGAAGTAAATCTAAAAATTCTTTTAGGGCCTAAGCCAATGTACTATAAGTTTATAATGATAGTTAAGTCACGCTATCAAAGGCTTAAAGGCAAAAAAATTGAAATCTAGACACGTTAAAGCATACCTATGTATAAAATTGACAAAAAGTGCATCATATATTTTGTCAAAGCCAATGAAACAAATTCTTTGATGAAAGAATTACATTGAAATGATTTCTTGACTTTCATGAGGGATGAGTAACAAGCTTAATCATAAAGTCACATATTATGGAACTTTGACTTAACCCTTCATTGCACATTAAGTCTTAAGTTTTAATAAGTAAAGTACATCACTTGATTGTAACTGTAAGTACTTAAATCAAAATCATTTCAATGTAAGATAAGTACTTGAATCATATGTTATACAGAATGATTGAGTTTAAATTTTTAATGAATCTATAACATGTAAAAAAAGTATTGAAATGTTTATATAATTGCATTCTTGATGGAGTTCAACTATATAAGTGGAAGTGGTATCGCTTCTAAGAGCTAAAGGCTTGGCTCAGAAGCACTCATGAATGATACATGACTTATGGCTGATTCACGATTTTTGGCAAGTGTACAGATCGTATAAGTAATAATGACCAAAGGTCAAGATATCATTCCCGTAAGAATTAGTTAAAAAGGCTTAGTCTAAATACTTATTATTGTCACACCCAATCTAAATTTGATTCAATCGAAATGAGTATACAAGAGTAAGCTAGTAGCAACAAGAATAGAAAACCAAAAACTAGCAATGCAAAAAGCCGAAAGCAAGTTCACTAAATGTAAAATAAGCATTCTTAAAAATTTATTAAAACAATAGCTAAAATATTTTGAATTGAACCTAACATGCTTTGAATGTAAATCTAATTTAAGAAACTAAAATTATACAGCTTAGTTAACATACAAATAGTAGCTCAAAAGACAAAACTAAAAATAACTACCTTAAAATTGAAATAATTACCTCTTAAATTTCAATTAGAAAAAGATCTAGAAACTTTCTAAAATTTGATCCAAACAACTTCTAAATTGCAAGAACAGTAAGTAAACAAAGTTCAAACACAATTAAAAGGGTAAGTAATGAAGAAAACTTGCATAAACTAATAAGAACAATGAAAACCGAAAACTAAAATTGAAATCTAAAAACTAACCAAACTTGGAGAAAAAATTAGATGTACAATTTTATAGATCAATTAAACTAGAACTCAACACAAACTAAACTAGATCTATAAGATTACTATCAAATTCAACAATGAATTAAAGAAAATAATAAAAAATTTAGCTCAATGAACTTGATTAAAAATTACATACAAAGAAAAATAAAAATAGAGCAGTTAAACAAAATTTAACCAAACAGAATTCAAAAGCATGAAATTAAGAGGAAGTAATTGAACCTAAGCAAGTAAACACATGAATTAAGAAGTACAAAGTGAGAAAATATTGGATCCTCTAACTAGGAGAAGAGTGTCTTCAAATGTTGTCACTCACTTAAGCTTCAACTGTATTACTAGATCTAATCGAATATTTTTTAGATTTTTCTAGAATTTTGTGGATTGAGTTTGAATGTGATCTTTTCTAGAATTAAAAAGACATGAATAAAAATTCATAGAAAAAAATTGGATTGAAATTCATAAGATTTGAACGAGATCAAGCATAAAAATTGTAAATAGTTTAAATGCAAAATTAGCCAAACAGATTGGAGATTTAATAAAAATTAAAGCAAATTAAACAAGAAATCCTAAAGAACTTGAACTTTTATTAAAAAAATCTTAAAGTGCATATAAAATAAAATCAAAAAAAGTAAATTTTGCTGAAAAATTAAAGCAATTTTCACCCAAACATCCTTTGAAAAAGACAAAGAGGAAACTATTTAAAGGGAAAAAAGGGTAAAATGTAAAAAAGTAAAAAATTGTAAAAATTATGGAAAAGTCTCCTAAATGGATGGTGATCCCTCCTATTTATAGGTTAAGGATGAGGCGTTCCAGCTAATAAAATTGCAAGAAAATGCCCATTAAGATGTCACATGTTGTAGAGTCTTCCAAGTTATTCATCTAGCTCCGTAAGCTTTCTAGTTTGCTTCTCTTTACTTCACTTTACTTCAAGCTTTCTTCCTTTGATCTTGTAAGCTCGAAAGAGTTAGAATTATGTCCAATTAGAAGCCCTTAAATTACCAATAAAGCAGCTGTCCATTTGCCTCTCTTTGAAAGCAAAGATTGGCGTCAATCACACAAGATCATCAATAATGCATCCAGTGATTTTGGTTGATCCCCTACTCTCATTTTAGGTGCCAATTGTAACTAACTTTCTTTTTCAAATTCTAGCAAAATGAGAGCCATTTAATTTTAATTTAGCCATTAAAAATTTTGAAAATGTTTAGCTCAAATATAGCTTCAAGATTTCACCAATGCAAGTGACACCATTCTAACTCAAGTGCAGTTACTACAAAGGTGACAAAATACTAGTGAGCTAAAAATGATATTTTTCACAAGAAAATATGAAACTTAAGGCTTGAATTAAAGTTCGCTTAAGCTTAATTAAGCAAAAGAAGTCATGAAAGAAAAGGTAAAAAAATATACCATGCATGGCATTGAAAGCATATGTGCACTAGTTTTGGCCTAATGAAGCTTTTTGCATCAAAATGCATCCAAAATGAGTCCCAAAAGCTCCATTTTTTCTCCTTACTCATATTTTACCTACTCATTGAATATTTATGCAATTAGGAGTATTTTTGTAAAAATTTTCAAGAAACAAGCACATATTCACTAAAAATTGTTGTAAAAAAAGTGATAAAATGCTAAAATTTTAGTGCAATCAATGGTCAGTTACATTGTGTCAAAACATTGCAAAATGATCTTTTAGTGGGAAACGAAAGTTTATGTATAGTTTAGTGCATGACTAATCACATAAAATCATAGGTTCAACAATTTAAGATCTACCATACAATTTTGATTAGCTCAACATCACTTTATTAATAAAGTGGAGATTTTTAATCATGTTATATGATATCTTCACTGTATATAAAAATTTTGAAAATATCAAAATTTATCATATTTTATAAATAGGAAGAGATTGTTGGAAAAAAAATTTCAAAATATGAAAATGTTAATTATGTTAAACTATTTAAAAACTTAACGTTATGTTCCATGATAAAAAAGATTGGTTCAAAAAATCAATGCAAGGCTTACAATAAAAGCAATCGACTACTATATTGTTGTGTTGAGGAGTAGTTGACAGCTAATGCCAAAATAGTCAACTATTATGTATTCCAAAAAAGTACGTACAAAACTTAAAAAGGAGTCGTCAATTGCTTACCATAATGTAATCGACTATTATGGTTAGAATCGATTACACAATAGATTACAATTAGTTGTAAGTATTCTTAAATTGAGGGAAGTCGATTACTTAAGATAGCAGTTGACTACCCTATTTCTTGGACTATTTAAAATTTGAAAAATACAAAGAAACAGTTAACTACCTATAAGGAAGAATCAATTACTTAAGTTGGAAAATTGTAACTTTTTGAAAAGTGAAAGTTGTTTCTCTTGAATGATTCATATGATTCATATGAACAAATACATTTGTAATTGTTCATAAGTGTGTGTTCTTATTTAAAGGGCATGGTTGTTAATTGGACCAACACAAATTAAGAGACACAACATTTTGTTTCATTTTTTATAAATAAAAATGTTGTGGGTTCTTTTTTAAAATTTTCAAAATTAAAGAAAATTTCTTTTCTTTCTCCTATTCTTTCTAAAATTCGAAGTATTTTTTAGATTGTTTCTGTAGAAAACATTAATAAAAATACATATTTTTGTCTATCACTAGAGGATGTTTAGTGCTTTGATATCATAGGTGTAAGGTGATATCAACTAAGGTTTCATTGTATTCTAGAGGCATTTTGGTTTATCTCTCATACATATTATAACTAGTTGAGATGAAATAAACTTAAAAGAAAATGCCATTTACAGCACATCTTGAAGCCATTTCCTTTGTTCTTTGAAAGTTTCATATTAGGTTCAACATAAAACTTTAAAGGAAAATATACTGGTGGAAAATCATTAACATCAAGTTCATGGAGAAACACACTTTGTGATTTTGTACCAAATATATTATTTAACATAACTCAATGTATAAATCTTCTCCATGCTTTTTTGGAATAATGGGTACATAGCCTAGATCATTTACTCTTTGAAGAAAAGTACCATTGAGGTATTTTGAAATAACATTCATATGCCAATCGTAAAAGGATAATTGGATTTGACAGTGTATAAATCTTCTCAATGCCTTTCTCATTTGCATAGTCTCTCTTTTTACTTCATTGTAATCTAATGATGGTAATAACACTAAAAAAGTAACTAATTATTTAGCAAATATTCTATCCATTCTTCTTGTCTCCCATAATTAATTTTCTCTTATTTTTATATTTGAATTTTGAAACTCTATTATTGGTTTGAATTCTAATTCAACTATAAGTCCTTTTGAAATATTTAGACATTTTATTAGTTTATTGATAGAGGGATGAATTTGTGATTTTAGGGCAAGTTTTAGTTTTTGATAAATTTTTTATTTTTATTTTTTAAATAGGCTTTGAATACTTTTTTAAATACAAATTTATATCAATAGCTAAAGATTTAAAGGTATTTTTGAAATTGAATAAAAATCTACACCAATTTTGACATCATTATTCTCTTTTGGTAACGATAATTAACTTCAGGGTTTTAAGTAAAAAAAAATTCTTAAAGTAAAAATGAGAAAGTCGAATAATACAAAAAATATATGTAGGATTTACCCTTGTATTTATTTATTTATTTATTTTTATGTTGAATTGGGAAGGATTCTAAGCTTGAATAAAGGCTTTAACATGATCACATTTTTACACACCTAATATGTAGGTGTAATAATGAATTATTTATTAGGGATAAAAATTGGTGAACTTTAATTTCGTAACATAATTTACCCCAACTGTCATTAAAAATTCCATGTCATAATAGCCTAATGATGGCATTGAAATTCCTTTGTTGAGCATCTAAATGCCATCATACAAAAAGGTATCATTTAAATAGCATAAGTAAAGGCATCCAGATGCCCATTCAAAAACATCATCCAAAAGCCAAGCATTCAACTTCTAGTAGCAAGGCATCCGAATACCTTTAAAAATCTGCAAACAGAAAAATAGCATTCGAATGCCTAAGGTAAAACATCAGAATGCCCTTCAAACAAAAGCTTGGCATTTAAGTGCCAAAGGCAAGCATCTGAATGCCCTTGAAGAAATTCTTAGACAGAATTTGAACATTCGAATGTTTCAGCACTAGCATTCGAATGCCTTGTGCAAAAAGTCTTCTCTATCGGCTATAGGTTTGAATTTTTTCATCTTCTAGTATAATCTCTTTAAATGACTATATTTCGATTTTCAACTATAAATACACCTTAGAAGACTTAAAATTAACAACTATGTGATTACAAAAGCAACCATTTAATTAATTGATCAGAAATCAACATGCAATATAAGGCTACATATTACATCTTTGCATAGAAATCAACATTCTTTTAATTAAACTCAAAATTAACTTAACATGCATAGCGACATCCTTACATCAATATTGTCAAATAGATAAATAATGCATAAACATCTATTTAATACCTAAAATATACTTTAAGAACATAATCCATGAGGCCACCATAAGACATGTATCATATTTACTCTTTGCTAACATTTCGTTGCATGTTCTCATTTTTTCTTTTTGATTTCTAATTTTATTCACCAACCTATTCAATTCATCAATGTTGACAAATTTCTTAAGTTGTGTATTCTCAATTCTTAACTTTTCGTTTTTATCAATAAAAGATTATTTTGATTAATTAATTCTTATTCATATTTCTTAGGTAAACTTCAAAGGTAAACTTATCATCATTCTTTTCAATCCAATGAAAAAATTCACATCTATCAGTTTGCAACAAAGATAAATATAAAAAATCAGTACTAAAAAGTAAATCCCTAATAATGGTTAAGCCTAAACCTAAAAATTACTTACCACATATCAATATTTAGCTATATTGCTAATGAATTACTTATATTACCCTAATTTTGTTATTTAAACTGAACTTAAAACCTAAAGTTCTATGGAATTCAATATCATTTTTCCAACAAATTCAATAATATTGCATAGGTTATAACTAAAACTAATAAATCGATATCAAAATAAGAATTTAGTACCCAATTTTCTAAGTTTACCCTAAATAAAACCCAATTAAATTCCTAATTTTGTTATTCAACTCGAATTCAAAATTCAATTCCATGTCCAATATTTTTATATACCTCTTTATATTTAGGCAGCCATAAAAATTTTTTCTTTTGCTCGATGGAGTGGTTGAGGTGCTAATTAAAGCCCTTAATCCATAATAACAAAATTTTTTTTTGAATGATTTGTTGATTTTAAGTTTGAGGTGGATTTCCTTTCCGCTATTTGAGAATGTAAAGAAGGAAGAAGAATGAATGAAGCAACAATTTAAAAGAAACCCCAACGATTTTATTAAAGGCAAAAGAAATGCAAAATGCAAGGTTTTTGTTTTTTAAGGGTAAAATATAAAATGAAAGTGTTATTTTTTTTGTTTGAAATTAAATTATGATATGAAAATTAGGTTGTTATAATGTGTATTTTTAACAACACCTTACATTCTCTAATTGGTAGTTTAAAACATGTAAGCTTTTTTGTCAAGGCTATAGGAGAAAATATGTTGCAAAAATAAAAGTACAAGATTGATAATTTTAAAAAATTTTAAATATTAAAATGATAGAAAGTATAAAGTACATGAATTTTTTTTGTATTTAACCCTATTTATTATTTCGAGAGAGTTAAAAGGAACTTACATTTTTTTAAGTATCAAGCAAAAAACAAAATACAATGCCAAATTACCCTTAATGAACAGCCAAATTTAAATTTACTTTTATAAATAAAATAAAATATTATTACGTAGATTTTAAGCGTAAATGCTTCATCTCTCGTGCCAAAAAGAATTGAATCACTAAATTTGTATTAAAAGTTTAAAATATGAAATACTTATAGGAAATAAAAATAATATAAATTAAAAAAAATAAAATAAAAAATTTATTTTTTAATAAAATATAATATAAATGTATAAATTATTAATATATTGCATTCTACAAATATTTGAATTACCAAGTCTAACGACGCAGGCGAAACTTCCCATCAGATTCTCGCCTCGTCGGCTCCACGATTCACTCTTCCCAAAATCAAATACCAGGATTCTCCATTTTAATCACGACGATAGTGCTTTAAATTGTCGCTAAAGATAAAAGAAAAATCACAGAAACACAAAAGTAAATATTTAAAGCGAAAAATAAAAAAAACCCAATCAAATCAAACCACAAAGCAAAGTTATTGTGGCCAAAGCCCAAAAGGCACCGCCCCAACCAATAAAAAATGAACTAACCTCCCTCTTCACTACGTTTTTTGTTTCTCATCTTTGACTTGCCATTTTCAACACCAAATATCAAAATCAGATCAACTCTATCTATGTACAATTATTATAGAGAAAAGCGCAGAAAGATCTATACACTGGTTGAGAGAAATTTCAAACAAAGGCTTTCAGACCAATCCATGGGTTCTTTCAATCCAATCCAACACAAGGTTTGATCTTTCTGCTTTTAATTTCTCTCAAAGAACCCAAAATCCTTCTGGGTTTTTTCATAGATCTGTCTTTGCAATCGATTTCTTAGTCCTTTTCTGATGATCTTCCAATCTTCATTTGTACTGGGTTTTTAGGGTTTACAAAATTGGTACATAAATTTGATCTAGAAATTAGGTCTATTGCACTTTTTCTGAATATATAGAAAGTTATAGTGTTTGATAAGTGGAAAGATGCAATCTAGAAGAAACGAGGAGCAGGTTGAACTATCTCCGACTGTTAAGTTGCGTAGTCAACGCAGAGCTGCTGCTCAAGTTGGTTCTCATGACGCTTATCCGGTATCGCGTCGTGATGTGATGAGTAATCGGTCTCCTCCATCGCGTGGACGAAGGAGTTATAGTCCTAATACCCTAGATGTATCTAGGAGGGGAGGTTTGGCTAGGGATCGAATGAGCGGATCGATGGAGGGGAGGGATTCATATGGTTGGCATTTGGGTAGTGGTAGCGCTGAAAAGGCGCGATCAAGATCACCCCCGTATGAGCAAATACGTAAAAGGCCTCATTTTGAGGATGAGAGAGTTGTCAATAGAAAATATGATTATGTTGAGCCTGTCGCTTTTGATGATAGTACGAGCTCCAGAGTAAGGAGCGTTTTCAGGTATGATCATGGTACTTCACGGATGGGCAAAGAGAAGGACTATTTGGAAAACAGAGTTACAAATGTTGATGGACATCTAATGATGGGTCAGAAATTGATTCCAGTGGAAGATTTTGCAACAAGAGGGCCACGTCAGTTGCCACAAGATCTGGGTCCAAGCTTAAATTATGCAGAAACTAGTGGACAATTACCATTGTCCTCCCGAGGTATTGATATAGATAAATATGAGCATGAAAAATTTCAGCATCGAGAAACTATACCTTCAAATAAGGTGAAAGTTATGGATTCTTACAAAGAAGATAAACCCATGTACCATTCACAGGATGTTGCATATAGTATGGTGGCAGCATCTCACTCCAAGGACTTCGTGAGCACCCCTCAGCTTAAGGATTTTGCTGGCACATCTTCTGGTATCACTAGAACTGAGTTTCTGAGTTCATATCAGGATGATGCACCTGTTTCTGAAGAATATCTTAGGAGCAGCAGGAAGCTCACAGAACCTGTGGGATATAATAAATATGACCAAAGGCAACTTACAGATGCTGCAAGAGATTCTGAAACTGCTAGAAGGAATATGATATTATCTCAGCAAGAGGCAAATAGTCCGAGCAGGGCTGAGTATGAGGATAATCTGTACCGAAAACCTAGGGCAATAGGAATTAACAATCATGGGTATTCAGCGGAGGACTTAAAAAGGATGATGCCTTCTCAATCTCGAGTTAGCTATGAGCATGCTTCAATTGATTACGGTCATAGAGACATGTCAAAACCAAATATTTTTCACCATGTTGATGACAGGATTGATAATACAGATGATTCTTTTGGAAATTTGAGAAAGGGCACTATGCGGAATGATCGTACTTTGCAAAAGCAGATAAGTACAGACTACATTGATATGAGCAGATCATATGCATCGATGCAAGGTGGGGAATATGTGGGTTCAGAAGACACCGATGTTGCATTTAGAAGAAGACTACCACAAGATTATGAAATGTCACTTTTGGATGCATCTCACAATCGTCAAGTATCAAATTTGAGATCTGATTATGGTTTTGGCAGAGGAGCAGGTCCAGAGTTTCAAAATGAAAGAGTGATAAATTCTCCTGCATATAAATATGAAGCAGAGCAATGCAGACTTGGTCCAAGACCAAAGAGAATGGAGGAAGAGCTTGACATGTACTCAGATAGGATCCATAAAAGGCAGTTTCTTATGGAGGAAGATGTCGGTAGGCCCAGTTCTAAAACTATTGTATCTAGCAAATTGCATTCACTTGGCGACTTTGGAGGTCCATATGACAGCGAGGAGCAGATTGATGAAGATATAATTGGTTTACATGCATCTAAGACTAAAGGGTATGGCCACAATGAATATAAAAAGGTTGTAAGGACATATGATGGGCAAGACCATCGCAGAGATTTGGAATTGGATGACTGGTATGCGTCCCAAGGTTCTTTGGCACATTCAGAAAGGGTTCCAATCAGATTTTACAAAAACAGTGGTAAATATATTAAGGGAAATCCCAGACCTGGTTATTTTAACTGGCTTACCTCACACCATAATGACAGAAGTAACCTTCATAAACAAAACAAAGTTTGGAAGAGAAATGAAGATTATGATGAGGATATAAATGCAAATGATGGTGACATGACAGAAGATTTAGTGAATTATGCAGAGGCTGAACTGTCTGAGGATTCAGAAGAATTTAAGCAATTGGTACATGAAGCATTCTTAAAGTACTCTAAAAAGTTAAATTTGAACCAGTCTGTTCGTAGAAGATACAAGGAGCAAGGACATGCTGGTAGTTTGTTCTGCATTGTCTGTGGTAGAAGGTATTTTTTCTTTTCTATGACATGCATTTTAAAGAGGGTCACATGTTTTCATTTATTTCTTTGTTTGAATCAGGAGTTTCCTAGTGTCTCTTAAAGCTATAATCAAGTATGCAAGGCCCTAAAGATTTTATCAGATGGTCTTTCTAGGACCATTTTATGGCGCTTGGACATTTGGGAAAGTAACAATCGCATTACTATTATTTAGTTATTTAAGTAATGAAATTTAAGTTTTATTCTTCTGGATGGTAACTAGGATCATATGATGGTTAGTCGGAAAGAACTTTATTTCAGGGTTCAATACCAATTCATTTGCGTCTGAGCAGAAATACGCTGACTTAAGTAGATTATTGGCCTGAGTAATGATGATTTAGTAACAATTTGCAGGTTTTCTATGATGTATGGTGGACCAGCTAGTGAATGTCAAGCTGGAAATCTAAATTTGTTGAGTCCTTGTGACCTTAGAAAATTATTTTGTGCAGTAAACGAAGAAGAATAGAGAGGAGAGTTTGGAACATTTTAAATGATTTTGAGTTTTGGCTTTTGTGGCCAAAAAATGCTGAATGGGCAAGCTTGCTGTGTGATGGGATCAATGTTTGCTTTTTAATCAAGTTAAGCTTCATATCATTTCATATAGAAGGTGTATCCAGTGAGGTTGGAAGTTTTCTGCTTTAGATCACATTTACCTGTAAGTGGGCAAACTGCTGAAAATTGGTTGATCTTGATATGTCAAGCGGAGAACTTTGCAGGATTCTTTAACTGTGCTTAATATGGAGACCGTCTCAACTTCATTGTGGATAGGATTTTTAGCATTCCTTGCTCATTCTTGATTGATTTGTGAGAAATAGCTGCTTGATTTCAGCAACAGGCATCTAGGATGTTTGGTTTGAGCCATTACATGTTCTTGCTTCTTAAGAATCCTTGAATGTTTCTAAGGAGCAGGGATAGTACCCTTGTGTCTGATAGAGGGGTTTTAGTAGTCTGAATGTAAGACCTATTAGAATGTTGTCATAAGATTTCAATAGGTAATTTGAGTAACAACTTGAGTGGTTCTATTTTTCTGTGGCAAATAGGATGATAGTGAGCGACTAGCCATCATTTATGCTGCTACTTACTTTTAGTGCGGAGGTCCATGGTGCAGCAGGTCTAAATGGTGGTGTAGACAGTCAAATCAAAGAGAGTGAGATAAAGCTACATAGTCTGTATCATGCTAGAGGTCAACTGTATAAATTTTGTAAACAACTTTGAGAAAAACTTGTCTTATTTTTTCATGTTGTGGTTTTAAACTGTGATTTCTTATAGCAGGCTAAATGTTGATCTTAATTATCTGTCTTGATTCTGATAGAATCTCTCTGTGGTGTGTGTGTGTATTTGTAATCCTTTTTGAAGTCATTTTTGTTAGTATGTGTGTATTTATGAATGCAGTCAACTCTTTTGAAGTCATTTTTGTTAGTATGTTGTTTTCACTCTTCATTTGTCCTAGCTTCTCTATATTTTAGGAAAATCTTTCACAAAATCGAATGTATCCCTGTTGTGTACAACCATGTTTGACTCTTGAGCCTGGGTTGAACATAAGATATGTTAAGGTAGGTCACTTTTTGACCCAAGTAAAAGGGGAGGCTAGTTTTTGGAATGCCATTTGCCACTTTATTTCCAGTGACTGCAGAACAAATGGTTTAAGGTACACTAGGTGGAAGTTGGATGTTACTTTCACTGTCTTTGGTTTTGATTCCAATCTCTGTGATGAGGATACTGGTTGTTTAACTTCTTTGTGTACCTGGTAAAATTTTAATGGCTGTGAGAGCATCAATATTTGTGAACATCAAGATAATATTTCTTTCAATCATAATCTCCTTTTTAAAATTTATTATCATTGATGGTTCTTTCTCTCTTTATTGTTCTTATATCTATGCTCTTACAGCTACTCAAAGGAGTTCATGGACACCCAACGCCTGGTGACACATGCCTTCATGTCTCACAAGGTAGGGTTGAGGGCACAGCACTTAGGTCTACATAAAGCAATATGTGTGTTGCTGGGGTGGGACAGCATAGCGCCTCCTGACACTATAACATGGGTTCCCCACGCCTTGCCTGAAGTTGAGGCGTTTGCTCAGAAGGAGGATTTGGTTCTCTGGCCTCCAATTGTTGTCATCCACAATATTTCCATGGCGAACAACAATCCTCAAGAACAGAAAGTTGTTCCGATCGAAGGGGTGCAGGCATTTCTAAGAGGTGAGTAGTTGACTGACAAATTTGCATGATAATATAGTAAATAGCTTAACTTATTTAGTTTGAATTCTTTTAAGAGTGGAATAGAAAAAATGGATGTTTTATGCTGCGTGCTAATATAAACAAATAAAAATGAATAAATGATAAAAACACGACAAACAAAATACGATAAGAAAAAATATGGTCAAGTTGAATCAGGTTGCCAATGTGCACTATGAATAATTGGAATTAATCAGTAATGTTAAAAGTTTTCTACTTATCAATGAATGTAAAAGACTTTCTTTGGACAGAAGACAAGACTGATAATTTATTTCTTTCATACGTGGTTCTTTTTCTTTTTCTTCTTTTTTTCCCCCTTGTTGGTTCTTGGATGATGACAGGTGAAGGCTTTGTTGGGGGAAAGATCACTGTTTGCCTAGGAAGGCCTGCAGACCAAAGTATTATGGTGGTGAAGTTCTTAGGCACTTTTACTGGACTGGCAATGGCAGAGAGACTTCAGAAGTATTTTGTTGAGAATAAGCGGGGGAGAGTGGAATTTCAGCGAATAACTTTGAATAATGACAAAAGCAGCATTGAAGAAATAGGAATACAGGGTGACAAATTGGAGGAACAGCTTCTGTATGGTTATATGGCAATTGCAGAGGACTTGGACAAACTTGATTTTCATAACAGGAAATGGTGTCTGGTAAAGAGCAAGAAGGAGATTCAGGACTTGGCAAATGATCCTGTCAAAATTGATGAAAGGTAATGCTCTTGTTAGATCTAAAAGGCTGGACAAGAATCTTATATTATCCTTGAATGAACATTTATCTCTGAAACAAGTGTGGCTTGATTAACCTTATTATCTTCTATCTTTGTAATCCTAGTAGCTTATTTCTGCTATGAATTTAAACAGATGTAAAATAAAATTGCAACATATTTATCTACTTTTGGAGATTGTCTGTTGCCTTATATGTTGCTCCTACACTTCCGGACATATTTTATGGAGCCAGCAATGCTGCTTCGAACCTGAAAACTCATCTGAGTCGATCCCTGACTGAATCTAGATCAATTCATGTTGATAAAAAATGTCAAAAACCGAAAGCAAAAAAATTTGATCCGAAAAAATTTGAACTTGAAAAAGTTTAAAATAGACATAATCTGAATCTATTATGATTCGATTCTGTAATAATTCGAAATTAAAATTGATTCAATTTGAAATTTATAAAATATTTAATTATAATCTGAAAATATTTGAATTATAATTATATGATTTTATTTAAAAAATAAAAATAAATAAATAAATCATAAATAATTTTTAATTAAAAATTTAAAAATATTATTGTTGATAATTATTAAATAATTATATCAATAATTGATCAACACAATTAATGTTGAATCTTTAAATTTGATTATGAAATTGAATTAAATAAATTTTAATACTATCCTTATCATATTTAACAATTATCAATACAAAATAAAAATAATATTGTTAATTTAAAATTTGATTTCATTGTCAAAATAATCATCGGTAATATATTATAGAACTAATGAGAGATACTCCCGCACTTTGTTGCTAAATTCATTAAATTTTTTGACTTTTTTAAAACAATCATTATCACAATTATTAATTTGTGAAGTAAAATAAAAGAAATTACATTAAAATCCAAAATTAAGCATCAAACAACTTTTAAAAAAATTCTAAAGGTGCTTTTACAGACACCAAAATGAGGGAAAATCACTTGCAAAAAACTAATGCAAATAGCATTACTCGAGCTGATTTAATATCTTGACGTGCACTCAGGACACACCGCATAAAGAGGTTAGGCTCACAGTTATATTCGATAAATCTTATACCATTTGCATTAGAACCAACCTAAATGCAGAAGTCTAGCACGCTCTTGGATCTCGGTCCATCAATTTTGTCCATGTTCTCGATCGTCGACAAAGATGCATCCTATTGCCGCCTTTATTAAGGAAAAGAAAAACATAAAGAATACAATCTTACATGCCGGCAAAAGCAACCAATCTATGATCTCAAAGTAGCAAAACTAAATATATCTCAAATTATAGAAACAATGTTTGAACTGTTATAATACTATATATTATCTTATTTACCTTACAATAACAATTATAGCTTTAATTATCCTTTGGTGCTAAATATTACATGCTTCTTACAGAGAACATTCAGACCAAAATATTTGCTTATTCAATGATCCATATATAGATGTATACATAATTATGATTATAATTATTTTGTATTTGTAGTTTCATTAAAAAATATATATATATATTTTTGTATTTTATTGCTTAGGTGCATTGAAAGAATTATTATGTTCATTAAAAAGTTGAAGCATTCATTAATTAGTCATCAATGCTTAATTATAATTAAAAGTCCTCATTTACATACAAATGAATTCATACCCTATATATAAACTTGGCGTTGCAGAATTCACCTGTTAGAGAAACAGTTGCAAAAATTAAGTAACAAACACAGATTATCACTAAAAGAAATATTCAAGCAGGGACTATGCAGCAACTACAACAACAGTAGTAGGGGAACTATTCATCTGCTCCACAAAATTTTGACCACATCCAACCTCAACGTCCTCAACAGCATTTGTCAAATCAATAATCAGGTTCAACGTTCCAAATCTGACCGGGACGGTGAGGCCAACACAAATGAGGATGGCACATGGTAATAATTCTAATCATACGACAAAACAGCTCACCTACAAGGTTATTTGCCAATATAAACATTGAAAATAGTAAATGATTTTTATTATAAAAATATATTCTTGGTCAAGTTTTTTCTTTTCTTTGTAAAAGCAGTACTTTTCTATCTAGACTCAATCTGTTTATAATTTACAGAAAAATAGATCACTGCATACCCATTTGTTTATATCCAATTCCACGTGAATATTTAACTTTACAACAAAATAACTAACAAAAAACAAACTCGATAACTGTTACCTGAAGAGCGAAAAAGGATGCAAACATGATCATCCCCCAAAAAAGTTATAAGCAAAATCAAATGAAAATCTTATTTAAAAAATCATTAACATAACAAACTTAAGACATGTAGCAAAAGTAAAAGAATTCCACATAGTTTTAGAAAAAAAAGAGTTATTTAATTAATAAATAAGTATAAAGAAA
>NW_019167926.1:11903398-11967440 GCF_002303985.1 Durio zibethinus | reverse complement strand
GGAATATTTTGTAATTTGATCTGTTCATGGTTAGCTTTTCATGAAAAGCTCCAAATCATAGGTAGGTATTATTTTATGATTTTTAGTCTATTAAAATCATGAAAATAAATATTGGATCATAAGATTTTAGGAAAATCATGAAAAAGCTTAAAAACACTAATAATTGTAAAATGGTCTTTTCTCATTATGATACGTATAGTATAGGCCAAGATGGATACTGTATGTTTTCAAAGCAATTGATTTTAAAAATTTTAAATCCTAAGGTTAAGATTGCTATCTTTGGTCACTAAGTTTAGGGGAAAAAGACAAAATAACTATAAGCCTTAGATGAAATTGATCCAAAGGCTAAAAAGAAAGGGTCTTGATCTTTAAACACATAATTTAGGGCTAGAATTTAAGGGAAAGTAGCAGAGAAAGTGATGGTTTACCAAAAAAAAGAAAAAAAAAAAATTTGGAAAGCCTTATAAGGTAACCATTTTCTCACATTTTCTCTCATTTTTCATACCATCAACATCTTCATCTATGTACTTTTTCCATTCATTTGATGGTTTGTTGGCTACCATTATGTTATTTAATAAGTTTTTGGTGATGCAACCTTATGATTATGTATTTCCTTACTTTATGAATTGTTTGCTACATGTTTTATGGTAGGCAACCTTATGATTATGTATTTCCTTACTTTATGACTTGTTTGCTACATGTTTTATGGTTTAAAAAAAATTGGTTTTTTTTTAACTATTTATTTTGATAGTTTTCTAGGTGTTTAAATACATTTTCAAAATTAAAAAGTTAATGCTTTAAATGCTTTCAAGGTGTATGATGAAATAAAAATATAAATTTTCATAAGTTTCTCAAGTGTTTGATAAAATGACTACATGGTGCTTACTAACATAACCTAGTGGTCTTGGTCTTGGCATTGCCTATTACCTTGGCCAAGCTCGTCCTTTCTCTTGTAGTCATCAATTGCTTGGTTTTAGTGTTTGCTAAGTGCTTATTAATTTGCTCGTCATGCATCATAGTAAAATAATCTCTTGCATCTAAAATAGCTACACATTGTTTTAACATATTTTCTTGCACTTTAAATCACTAAAAAATTTCAAAACCATGATTTTTTTGGCTTGTTTTGAAAGTCTATTTAGATGTTGGGGATTTTTGAAGAGGTTCATAAAAATCATGGTAAACCCTAACCCAAGCCTTAAACCAATCCCTAAACCTTAAAACCAAAACCAAACACTAATCCAAAACCTAATCCAAACCCTTAAACCAATCTCAAACCTTAAACTCTAAAACCAAACACTAAACCTTAAAACCAAAATCAACCCTTAAAACCCTTCAAATTGTAAAGTCAAACTCTTAAAACTATAAAATGAAACCATAAACCCCAAAGTCAGCCCTTAAAACCCCAAAGTCAAATCTAAAATCCCAAAGTCTAATCCCAAACCTAAAGTTAAACCCAAAGCCAACCCTGAAACCCCCCAAAATCAAACCCTAAACCATAAAGTCAAAACCCCAACCTCACATTCCAAAACCTAACCCCAAACCCTAACCTAAACCCTAGTCAAGTCCTAATCCCAAAACCTAACCTTAAGACAAATCCTAAACCTTTAATCTGACACAAACCTTAAATCTAACCCACAACCCCAAATTATCTAAACTTTGAAAGTATTCAAACCCCCCTCCCAAAAAACAAATTTGACCTATGCCAACACCTAAAGCTATCCCAAAATTCAAAAGGTTTGTATGAAAACCTTATATGAAGTAATTTGTTCCAGAATGCCTAGAAGATGAGGTATTTAGAAATTTTATTTTATTCAGCCTTTCTTACGAATCCCTAATCCTAAAATAATAATAAGATTGAACAAAAGAGATAGGATCTTAATTATAACTAGTCACACACAATCTTAATTATAAATAGTCACACCTAAACTTTACCTAGAGGTTGGGGAGTCTGAGTGGTCATTTTATATTTAAGGACTTGATTCCAAAATCGTATCTAATCATCATGCACAACATCTATATGCATATATTCATCTTTAAATTGTTGTTTGCATTCATTTTACATGTTTACTTTTTTTTTATTATTACTATTGTTTCTTTGTTAATTGTAATGTGATAGTTTTTTTTTCTCATAAAAATGTTTTTCATGGAAAATGTTATTAAAAAATATGAATTTAGAAATAAAACTAAAATAATATTCTAAGAAAAATAATTTTTAATACTCTGTTTAGATGTTCGAAAGTTACCAACAATTATCATATTCAAAAGATGTTATTTTCATATTTAAGGAATATCATGGTAAATCTTAGGTGGAAAGAGTTTCTACATCAATGTTGGAGAATTTTAAAGTAATTCTTTAACCTAAAGATTTTCACAATATTCCTAAATAAAGATTTTTAATAAAATTCATTTTATTTTTCAAAAAATGAAGTGAATTATTATAAAATTTCAAATTGAAATCATTTTTATGCAATACCAAAAGATAACGCCTTATTAATTGGTACTACTTTTAAATGGATGTTGAGGGAGTGCTAATCCATTCTCTCATGTAATCATACTCCTGTACCCAACTACGTTTTCAAAGGCTGAAATTTCTTTTTGATAAACCTCAAATTTATTTTTTTGGGTTTTTATTAAAAAGATAAACTTTTTAGGTGGCCAATCACACCTAATAAAAAAGATTGGAAGTGACTCCTTATTTTTTTTTATTTACAAAATTTTATCCTGTAATGGGTTCATGGACTCGTACATTACAATAGTAACCTCTACTAACATCTGAAAGCAAATGAGTATCTAGCAAAATAAAAATGAAAATGATTACATTTTTTAAATAAAAATTTCATTTTTGTTATAGTCCAAATCAAAGTAATAGAACATAAAATATAACAAAGGAGAAAAAAAAAAAAGAAAAAGAAGAAGGGAAACACAAAGTGATGAGAGAAGAATAAACTTAGAGAACAAAGACCATTTTTAATTTCATAATTAAATGAATTACAATGCCTTACCCATTTTTATGTTGAAATAATAGTTTGCCTTTTTATGTTGAACTAATAATTTTCTTGGCTACATTTTAAGATTCATGGTAGTATTAGCATGCATTCCAATAATGGTCATAATTAGACAAAATTAAAAAAAAAAAGTAAAAGGGCTTTATAAATCAAAAGCCTTTACATATCAAGAAAATAAATTAACAGTCAAGTGCTTAAGCCTAAAGTACAATCAGTAGATTTGGCCTGTATCAATACTCCTTCCATGGAAAAGATCTTTGTCCTGAAGGATGAAATGCATATACTTATTCAATTCTAGTAAAATCTTAGATGATGGCACCAAATTGCTATTAAGACTAGCAACAAACTTATTAGTAATATTAACATCAATGCAAAGAAAGAACAACACATTTAGGTTCATAATTTCAATAATAACAACTTCTTCATAAGATGGAAGTTGATCATTTTCGACAAAGGACCAATAGAATATGGTGATGGAAATAGTAGGCTCAATTTTTGTTAGCATTGTTAGGTCAATGTCTTTTTAACAATTGGATGGCAAGCATAATGGCAAGCATATATGCATTCCCCTTATCAAGTTTTTACAAATTTTAGCAATCAAATTAACCTTTACTCTATAAGATATGAACTATCCAAAGATTTTTGCTCTAGAGTCTTCTATGTTAGTTTTCATGATCTCAACTAAGCAACCATGTCTAATAAACATTCCTTTCATAGGTCGTTGAATCTAACTTTGGCCTAAGTGATCGTGAAACAATCATTGGGTTGAGGTGGACAACATTACCATAGATGATATATAGTTTGATACAGCTAGACTTATAAAATTGCACCAATCCATTAATAGTGAAGGTAAAATCAAATCGTTACGTATTCTTATAACCTTCCAATGCTTTAACTAACAACCAAAAGCATTTAAAATTTTTGTACATAACCATTGTATATGCAATAGGATGAAGAATGGAGTAATAGACAACCTTATGGATTAAGTTTCTTACATGCATACCTAATATATAAACTCCAAAATCTCTCCATTATTGTAGCACCTAATTTTGTTCGTGAAAGCTCTAAACAGTTGTGAAGCTTTTAAAGTTCAACCCAGTTCGAATCCAACGTTGATTAACTTTCAAAACTGAATTCAAGATCAATTTGACCCAAATGCATCCTGGTCAAACTTGACAAATAAAGTCAAATTTGATTAAAATTGGTCAAATTTGGTTGAACTCTAATCAACCTTTAAAACTAACAGTCGAATAGGATACATAAAAAATCCTGATTGTACTTCGAATGAGGTAAAATTACCAAGACACCCTTCAAAGGTTTTTTCGTAATTTGATTTTCTTGAGGTCAATTATTTGTGAAAACCTCGAGATCATATTTTTATATAATTTTATGATTTTTGATGCATTAAAAACACTTATTGCACCTCAAGAGGATTGAAATTATCGAAATATCTTTAGGGGTATTTTTGTAATTTGACCTTTCCAAGGTCAGTTTTCACAAAAAGCTCCAAGTCATGATTAAATATTATTTTATGATTTTTGATGCATGAAAAAACCTTGATCACATCTTGAAAGATGTGAAATTACCAAAATATCCTTTAAGGGTATTTTTGTAATTTAATCTTTTTGAGGTTCATTTTTCGTAAAAAGCTCCAAATTATGTTTTAATATTACTTCATGATTTTTTATGTATTAAAATCCTCGATTGTAGCTTGGAAGGCATGAAATTACCAAAATTTTCTTTAAGATTATTTTCGTAATTTGATCTTTTCGAGGTCGATTTTTCATAAAAAGAACTAGATCATGGTTAAGTATATTTTTATGATTTTTGGTGCATTAATATCATAAAAACAAATATATGATCATAAGATTTCAAGAAAATCATGGAAAAAGCTTAAAAACTCTAATAAGGGTAAATTTTTTTTTTTTTATTGGGATAGTTGCACTAGCACCCAAGTTATGTACTATAAGTTTTTAAAGGCATTAGATTTAAATGTATAGTGATCTTATGGCCTATATTGCAAGTCTTGGGCACCAAGTTTGAAGGAAAAAAAAAAGAATTACTACCTTTGAATACATTTTGATCTAGTGGTTGTAAGAGAGGTCTTGAGTCTTTAAATAAATAAATATAAGGTTTTAGGGACTCTTTTTTCCAATAACAAAAAAAATTCACCAAAAAAACAAAAATTTTTGAAAAAAGCTCTCTTATGGATGAAAGCTTTTTAGGTTTCTTTCTTACTTTTCTTGCATTTTTCATCTTCATCCATGTAGTTCTTTTCATTCTTTTGATGGTATATTGGCAACTATTGTGTGTTTTAATGAGTTTTTGGTGATGCAATCTTATGATTATGTGTTTCCTTGTTTGTGATTTTTTTGTTCTATGTTTTATGATTTTAGGAAATGGTTTTCTTTAATTAGTTATTTCAGTAGTTTGCTTATGTTTGATAAATGTTCTTCCTAATAAAAATGGTTTTCTTTAATATGATTCCTAAGTGATTGATGAAATAGAAATATGATCTTTTACCATGTTTTTCAAGTATTTGTGAAATTGCTTTGGTTATATGATGGCATGGTAGTCTAGTTTCATGTATCATTTGCATTTTAATTAAGTGTTATGTGCATTATTGATGTAGCATTTGTATAATATCATGCCCTAAATAAATTTCAAAACCGTGGTATTTTTGCTTACTTTGAAAGTCTGCCCAAATGTTGGGAATTTTTTGGGAGGTTCACAAAAATCATAGTAAACCCTAAACTCCAAAATTAAACCCTAAAACCAAACCCTAACCTAAACCTAAAACCTGGCACTAATCCTAAACCCTAATCTTAACCTTAAACTCAAAGCCCAATCCTAAACCCTAAAGTCAAACACTAAAACCCAAAATCAACCTCTCAACCCTAAAGCAAAACTACAAACCTCAAAACCTAACCTTAAACTTCAAAACCTAATACTCAACCAAATTCAAACCTTAAACCCCAAAGTCAAACTTTAAACCTAAAATCAACCCTTAAACCCCAAAGTTAATAGCTAAACCTTGAAGTCAACCTTAAACCCCGAAGCTAACCCTTAAACCCTCAAGCTGAATACTAAACCCTAAACCAAACCCCCAAACCCTAGTTAAGCCCAAAACCATACTCAAACCCTAAAATAAATCATAAACCCTAAACCTTATCCTAAATCTCAAGCCAAACCTTAAAACCCTAACTAAAAACTTAAACCCTAAACCTAACTCTAAACCCTAACCTCAACCCTAATCTTAAATTTAACCCTAAGCTATAACCTAAACCCTAAACCAACCACAAACCATAAACCAAAACCTAAGCCCTAAACATAGCCTACAATCCTAAATCTGATCCAAACCTTAAATCTAACCCACAACCCAAAATTATTCAGATTTTGAAACTACTCAAACCCAAAAAAAAAAAAAAAATTGACCTGTGCTAATAGCTAGGGCCATCTTAAAATTCGAAGGGTTTGTATGAAAACCTTATATAAAGTAATTTGCTTTTGAATGTCACCTAAAATATGGGATATTTAAGAAATTTTATTAAAGTTTTTGTCAATTCTACGTCCAAAGATAACATATGAATAAAAAAAATAATAAAAATGAGATCTTAAAGTATAAATGGTGCACCTAAATTCTGCTTAAGGTTGCAAAATCTAGAGTTTATAAATAAGGAATTGATTTCAAAATCTACTTCTATATAATGCATAACATCCATTTAATATTTTTTCATTGATTTTTTGGTTTGCACATTTCAACTGTTATTCTTTAATTATACAATATTTATTATCTGTAGGCATCATTGATTTATTGCATCAAAATTTTTCTGAAAAGTTATTTAAAAATATAAAATTGAAACAAACTAAAATCAACATTTCAGGGAATATTTCTTAGAATATGCCTAGAATTGAAAAGTCTTGTTAAAACAATATCATCTGAAAAATGTTATTTGTATTTTAATGAATGTCATGAATCTTAAGATTAATCTAGTTTTAAATATTTTTCTAAACTTACATGTTAAAGAATTTTAAATTAATTCTTTAGTCTAAAGATTTTCACAATATTTCAAAATAAAGAATTTTAATAAAATTAATTTTCTTTTTCAAAAAGTGAAGCGAATTATCACTGAGTTTCAAATTAAAACGTTTTTTTATCCAATGCCAAAGATAATGAATGATTAATTGGTACCATTTTTCAAAATGAGCACTATGATGGTGTTAATATTTCTCCACATATAACTATACTCTCGAACCCAGCTCTGTTTTCAAAGACCAAAATATATTTTTGATAAGTGATTGCATTAAAATTTTAGCTTTTTCATGCTAATTTTTAGTGTAATTTTACTTATATTTTGACTTGTTCCTTGGGATTTTTGGCTAGGTTACTCTTAAATGCACATTTATGTCATATGTAGGTGCAAATAAAGAAATGAGAAAAGTTGAATAATTTTTTATACAATTTGGAGGATTTTTTAGGTAATTTTTGCAAATGACCTAAAATAGTGTCAATAAGCTACATTGATTTTGAGGGAGTTTTTCTTAATCTTTCTTCCATGATTTTTTTAGCATTTTTTCATAGTTTTTCTATTGAATTGTATGCTAAATTTGTTCATGTAATGACTTGCATTTTGTAGTAAAAATGAACAGCACAATTCATGCAAGAAATGGCAACAAGAAAAGGAAAAAAAGCTACTTGTTGCATGTATGGAATGTAACTTCAAATGAGCAAGCATTTGGTGCCACAAGCTGGGATTCAAAGGAGAACCAAAAAAGGAGTTGAGCTAGTATTTTAGAGAGCTATGATTGGCCATTAAGTTGACTTTTTGGATTAACACATACGTGTGAAATGAAGCTTGCAAACCTATTTACAACCAAAGGATGAAGAAGGCTCTAAGAACTTAATAGTTTGTAGATATTTTTTGGAAATTTTTTAGGATTGGAGGTTTCGCTCATTTGCCTATAAAAAAGGGGAAAGGGTTGGCCAAAAGGAGAACTTTTAGCTTAGTTTTCAGGTTTTCTTTTTTTTTAGTTTTTTGCATTTTCATTTACTACAGTTTACATTTTCTTAACATCCAAAATGTTTTATTTCCAATTATTTTCATCAATTCTTATTTCAATTTTACATTTGCTAAAGTATTTTTTAATTTTCTTTATAAGTTTTGCAATGAAATTCATAAATTTTATTGATTTCTAGCTTAAATCTTCAAGTATTTTCACTAATTTCAAATCTGTTTCTATATTTTTACACTTGACCTAGCTGCATTGTTTTAATCAGAACTTAATCATTTTATACTTGTTTTTCCTCTAATGTTTTTTCATAGTTTGATAGCTCATTAGGCTTCAATATATTAGAATTTCAGCTTAAAATTTATTCTCAATCAATACAGTTAATTCTTGCAATATGTAGCTAGAATTAGGTGGCAGTGCAGTTCTAGACATAATCTGCAAGCTTGAGTGTGTCTTCTCTCCTCTTGGCAAATTGTTTGATTCCTTCAACTTTTGATCTCTTAGATTTACTTTTTATATTGCTTATTTTCATTTTGTTGCAATTTATTTCATGATTTTGATAGCTGCTTTGATGATTTGTTCATTTAATGCTTTGTTTTATGCTATTTTGAGTAGATCTTGATTTGCTAGTTTGTTGAGTTATTCTTCCTTTATTTTGTTGTGAATTTTTTATTGAATTTTGTAGTAAAACTTGTTGAGATATGATATATTAGCTCAATTCAAGTTCATTTTAATTATAAACATCTAGAATTAATTTTTTCCTCTCATCAACTCAATGAGTTTATGTTGGATTTTGAAATTTTGTTATGGTTTTTTTCAGCTAGTTACATTTTATTTCACTCTTTTCTTGTTAATTCAGTTTTCTTTTCAGTTGCTTAAATGATCCTTCTAATTCCAAGTCATGATCATTTTTTTTAGTAGTGCTTAGATCTAGAATAACTAATGCAATTTAAGGTTACTAGTTAGTCACTACTTTCAATTTTGTTGTTCTTTTATTAGTTTGTGCAATTTTTCTTCATCCTTTCAAATTCATTTCTCATGATGTTCTTAGATTGATATTTGAACTTCCAACCTGTTTCCATTTGGTCATATAGTTCATTTTTTATTTAAAAATAGTAACTTAAATTCATAGTTCCAAGTTTACAAGGTCATTTTTGTTTTAGCTTCTTACTTAAGTTTTTACAATTTTTTATTTTCATTTGAATTTCAAACGTGTTTTTAATCAAGTTCCTTGTGAGATTTTGTATCTTTGAGCTTTAGTTCATTATCTTGTTGCTATTTAGATTCCATATTGTGTTGCAAATTACAATTTAGTCTAGGTTAGTTGAGAATTTTTGGTTTTGCAATGTTATTTGTATCTTGCATTTTTATCACTTCAATTTTATTTCAAATTTGTTTTTACATTGATTTACCTACAACATTTTACATTTTATAGTATACATTTACTTTTTTTTCTTATACCTACAACATTTCTCATTTTATAGCTTTATATTTTTTATGCTTTATTGTCTTTTATTTTTGTAGTTAGTTTGTAAGTTCCATTTGTGATAAAGCCAACTATAGAAGGGTAGGATAATAATAGATACTTAGTTTAGGAGTTTCTTTACCTAATCTTTGTGGGATCAATATTCTAACCGAAAGGTTACTATTATTACTTGTACGGCATATGCACTTGCAGATTTGTCTAATCATGTTTTTGACACCATTATCGATTATTAGGATTTAAAAATCCTAGGTAATATCAATCTTCACCACACTATTCTATAGATTGGTTCCCTCTAGTATTATACCATAGGCTAGATCTTAGGTTTGCTTTGGTTTTAGGTATCATATTCTAGGTTCCCTTGTTGTTCATTTTCTTCTTTAGCTATATATACTTAGGTTTCCATTTATAGGTTGTTCTTTTGCTCTAGTGTTCTTGTATGCGCAATATTAGGAATTGTAAGTTGATCCTTTTAGATTTTGAACTTAAGGCTACCTGTAGAAAGATTAAGATGGAAAGACAAATCAATCCAACTAATAGCATGGCTGAGTAGGACATTAAAGCCCTTACAAATTATGTTATGCCTAGTTTTCATGGTTTTTAACCTAGTATTAGGAGGCCAGCTTACAAGCCAATAATTTTGAGATTAAACCTACAATAATCCAGATGATATAATAGTCAGTGCAATTTAATGGTCATTCGAGTGAGGATCCTAATGCTTATTTTTGATATTTCTTAGAGATATGTGATACATTTAAACATAATGGTGTTTTTAATGATGCCATTAAGTTTAGGTTATTTTCATTTTCCCTTAGAGGTAGAGCCAAGAGTTGGTTACCCTCGATGCCACTAGATTCCATCACCATTTGGGATGATTTAGTACAGAAGTTCATGGCTAAGTTTTTTCCTCCGGCCAATATGGCCAAGCTTAGGAATGAGATCACTACGTTTTTTAAGCATGACTCAAAAATCTTGTATGAGGCATGGGAGAGATACAAAGAACTCCTAAGGTAATGTCCATATCATAGACTACCAAAATGGTTAGAGATCTAGATTTTTTATAATTGGTTGGTGTCTAACATTAGGACTATCTTAGATGCTGCATTGAGAGGTGTTTTGATGAGTAAGACTTCTGACATAGCTTATGAGCTTATTAATGATATGACGACTAATAATTGTCAGTGGTCTAATGAGAGACAGCATCTTAAAAAGACTTTGAGGGTGTATGAGCTTAATGAACTGACAGTGTTTAATACTAAAGTAGATTCCCTAGCCAAATCTATAGAATCTTTACATTGTAAGGTCACATCTTTTGAGCCTAGTTCTAGTCACTCTAGGTTTATTCATACCCATAGTTATGTGAATCTAGTTCTAGTCACTCTAGGTTTAGCTATGCATGAGATATGAGAGGTAGGTCACTTAGGAAAGTCATATTCTACTCACCACCCAAAGAGTGTCCATTATTTAAGATAGAACCCTAAGCAACCCAATAACCCTTGTGCTTTCACATAAAGCCTAGGTTGGAGGAATAACCTTGTTTCAATCTAGTTTAGTTAGGCACCATAATAGCTATTTCAGTCTAGTTTAGTCAGGCACCATAATAGCCTTAATACACTAGACCACATTTCCCCTTTAGTTTCTAACAGCCATCAAATTAGCAGCACTTACAGTAATTCACTCCTTAATATCCATTTAGGTTACCCTCTAAGAAAAAACCCTCAATAAAAGATCTTGTAAGTTTCATGATTAAAACCCAAGCTTCTTTCATTCAAACCTAGAATGCTATGTTTTAGATTCAGACTACATCCATTAGGGACTTAGAGACATGATAGGGTAATCTACTTAGTAACATAAAAGTTAACCTTAGGAATGAGGGGAAAAAGTAGTGCAAATCCATTATCCTTAGGGGTGTAAGATAGTTAACTATTGATATGGTCCATATAGGTTTTTAGGATACAACAGTGAAAGAGTTTGATGAGGATAAACCAGAACGAAATCTAGTTTAAAAAGGGAGATAAGGGTAAAAAGGTGGATGAAAATATCAAACTTACCCAATTATCCTAGACACTTATACATAGTGCTATACCAAGTTCATTTAAGCCTACTCCTCCTATAGTCGAGCCACTTAGACCTTATATTTCTTTTTCTCAAAGGTTTGAAAAGTAGAGGGAGAAGAAGCAATTCTTCAAATTTTTAGAAGTGTTTAAGAAGCTGCTCATCAACATCCATTTTGTAGATGCATTAGAGTAAATGCCTACTTGTACGAAATTCATGAAAGACATTATCTCTTAGAATATGAGACTTGAAGATTATAAGACAATTGCACTTACTAGTGAGTACACATCTTCGATTCAGAGAGGACTACCTATAAAGTTGAAGAATCCAAGTAGTTTTGCTACCTCATGCACTATAAGTAGTATGTCCTTCAATAGAGCTTTCTATGATTTAGACGCTAGTATCAATTTGATGCCTTGGACCGTTTTTAAGAAATTAGGCCTAGAAGAGGCCAAGCCCACCTCAGTTACTTTACATTTAGCTAACAGGTCACTAAAATACCGTCAAGAAATTATGGAAGATGTCTTGGTAAAAGTAAAAATTTAAATTTTATTTGCTGATTTTGAGGTTCTAACTATAGAAGTAGATAATGAGATCCTCATTATTCTACAAAGATCTTTTTTAATGATTGTTAAGACTTTGATTGATGTGCAAAAAAGGGAATTGACTATGTGAGTTCAGGATCAGGGTTTCAATTTAATGTTTTCAAAGTTTTGCCATTCCCTAATGATTCTAATAAATGCATAAAGATAGAGGTAGCTAACGGATTGGTTGATGACATTTTTAACCTAGAGCACCCTATCTTGTATTTTAAAGAGCTCCTTTAGTCGATGATGTAAATGACATGGATTTGAGTGAGGATGATGATGAGATAATAGTTTTTACTTGTTGATTTGTACCACCTTCCAATGCTAAGCCCTTAGTTGAATCTAATACTCTCCCTAGAGTGATTAGACCTTCAGTTCTAGATTCACCAAGCTTTGAGACATTTCAATTTGATCATACTGATCATAATTCTTTTATGATGAAGGATGATGGTTAAATTGATATTGATAGGATATCTTTTTTGATTAATTCATCGATCTTTGAAAAATTTCAATTAACCATGCTTATCATAATCCTTCTAGGAGAAATGGTGTGGATATAATGTAAGAAGGATATGATATAGTTAATGTTGAAGAAAGACCAATTGATTGGATTCCAAAATCGAAACCCACTTACCTTAGTCATTCTAAGTGTGAGGTTGAAGGTTTTGTTGAGAAATTCACTATCACTCATACTTGCCCACATAATCCACCATTAGACTTTATTTTAGATGAGGTAGTTAATAGAGAGGTCATTAAATGGTTGGATTTAAGAATTAAGTGTAGAGAGATTACTATGAACATATAGTTGTGAGCTTATTTTTATAATCTAGCTTTTGACTTTAAAATAAAATGCTTATTGAGATGCAACCCAAGCTTCACATTTCATGTTTTGTTCATTTGCTTGTTTAGATATTTTCATGTTTTGCTTATCTTTTTCTTTTTACATAGTGATGTAGTTTCTTTGTGTAGTTGTTTTCTATGTCTTGTAGGTTGAATAACAACTTAAAAAAGGATGCATTAGTTTCGACCAAAACATTGATGGAGATTTGGCCATCATGCCTCTATGATGATAGGGGAGTCTCCTTGTTTTTCTCTTTTTTATTTTATTTCTCTTTACTTGCATATTGAAGACAATGAGTTAATTAAGTTTGGGGTTATGAAAAAATTTTTAAATTTTCCTTGAGTTTTGCCTTGAAATTGAGCTCAACATGTGGTAGCTTGAATCATTAGTATGCCTTTTCTTTATTAGTTCTTCATGAAGCCAATGATACATAGAGATTAAGAATGACTATAACTTTAGGAAAAGATTGGATATTGTGTGAAAATATGAGATGATGGATAGGTTAGGTGAATTCTTGAAAATGGTTTTTATTTGTGAGCTGATACTTTGAACATTGAATTGTATTTTTTTATTTAGTGATTGATAATGTAAGCATGAGATAGTTTTTTTCATTGGTCTTTGAAGTTGTGTTTCATGTTCTAAAATTTGATTTGATTGTCTCTCAAGACGAAATCCTAGAGGACACATGATTAAGAAAACGATATAGGCCATCTTTGGATTGTTTGAGCCTTTTCATGCTAGCCTTGATACAATTCTTCCATAGTCACCCCATTTGAGCCTTATGATGCCTTTTCTTTGTTTTGAAACCACATTACAAGCCTAAGCCTTTGTTTTGATATTTTCTTTACCCTCTATGTATTGGAACATTCATGCACCATTTGTGAGCTATGCCTAATTAGGGTAGAAGGGTGGAGCTTGAAAAAAAAAAGAAAAAAATTACAAAAAATAAAGGAAAAAAGGAAAAACAAAATAAAGTGGTGAAAAAAAAAAAGAAAAGAAAGAAAAATGGGCATAATCAAAGTTTGGGGGGGTGATTCTTTAGTCAAACTTACCTTTCTTAACTTAAAGCTCAATTATGGATGATCTTAGCAAAGTAATGCATTGTTAGGGTATTTGAGCGTAAATGACTTTTCGTATACCTTAAACCGAGCCTTACATTATAAGCTTATGAAAGTACTAGATGATCTTTGGTCATGTGTTTATCGACATTAGTGGAAAGTGATGTGATAAGCAAACTTATGAAATTTGAGCACACTTTATTGATCTTTGTTAATGAAGTTTCATGTTTTGCACAACATTATCAGATTTCGTGCAAAGATATGTGAGAAGTATTTGTTGCTTGTGGAACCATAGTTACAAATAATCTTAACTCAAGTAGATTCTTTTATATTAGCATTTGTTTGTGATTTTATTTTAGTTATATTCATCGATCAATCCATGAAGCATTAAGAGTATATGATGATTCTTGCTCAATCTTGTTTTGCATGAGGACAAACAAAAGCTTAAGTTTGGAGGTTTAATTGCATTAAAATTTTAGCTTTTTCATACTCATTTTTAGTGCAATTTTACTTATATTTTAGCTTGTTCCTTAGGATTTTTGGCAAAATTACTCCTAAATGCACATTTGTGTAGATGCAAATAAAGAAAATGAGGAATTTTGGATAATTTTTTATACAATTTGGAGGATATTTGGGGCCATTTGTGCAAATGGACTAAACTAATGTCAATAAACTACATTTATTTTGAGGGAGTTTTTCTTGATCTTTCTTTCATGATTTTTTTAGCATTATTTCCATAGTGTTTCTAGTTAATTGTATGTTAAATTTGTTCATGTAATGACTTGCATTTTGTAGTAAAAATGAAGAACACAATTCATGCAAGAAATAGCAACAAGAAAAGGAAAGAAAGCTACTTGCCGCATGCATGGAATAAAGCTTCAAGTGAGTAAGAAATTGGAGCCACAAGATGGGATTCAAAGGAGAACCAAAAGAGAAGCTGAGCTGGCATTTTAGAGAGCTGTGATTGGCCATTAAGTTGACTTCTTGGATCAGCGCATACACGTGAAATGAAGCTTGCAAACCTGTTAAGAACTTAGGCACCAACCAACCATGCAACCAAAGGATGAAGAAGGCTCTAGAAACTCAATAATTTGTAGATATTTTTTCGAGATTTTTTAGGACTGGAGGCCTCTTCCATATGCCTATAAATAAGGGGAGAAGACAGGCCAAAAGGAGAACTTTTAGCTTAGTTTTTACATTTTTTTTAGGTTTTTTGCACTTTCATTTACTGTATTTTATATTTTCTCAGCATCCAAATGGTTTTATTTCCAATTCTTTTCATCGATTCTTATTTCAATTTTACATTTCCTAAAGTATTTTTCAGTTTTCTTTATGATTTTGGTAATGAAATTCACAATTTTTATTGATTTCCAACTTAAATCTTCAAGTTTTTTTACTGATCTCAAATCTCATTTTGCATTTTTTGCACTTGACCTAGCTGTAATGTTTTAATCAGAACTCAATCATTTCGTACTTGCTTTTGCTCCAATTTTTTTTTTACAATTTGGTAACTCATTAGGCTTCAATATAGTAGAATTTCAGCTTCAAATTTGTTCCCAATCAATACAGTTAATTCTTGCAATTTGCAGCTGGAATCAGGTGGCAGTGCAATTCCAGACGTGATATCTACAAGTTTGAGCATGTCTATTCTCTCCTCTTAGTGAATTATTTAATTCCTTCAACCTTTGAACTCTTAGATTTACTTCTTATCTTGCTTATTTTCATTTTGTTGCAATTTATTTCATGATTTTGATAGCTGTTTGGATGATTTGTTCATTTACTGCTCTATTTTTCTTTATTTAGAGTAGATCTTGATTTACTAGTTTGTTGAGTTGCTCTTCCTTTATTTTGCTGCAAATTTTTTTGTTGAATTTTGTAGTAAACTTGTTGAGGAATGATTTATTAGCTCAGATCAAGTTCATTTTCATTATAAACTTCTAGATCTAATTTTTTTCTCATCAACTCAATGAGTTTATGTTGGATTTTGAAATTCTGTTGTGGTTTTCTTTAGCTAGTTCTTGTGTTTTTCTTGCACGTTTTTCTTGTTAATTCAGTTTTCCTCTCAGTTCCTTAAGTGATCCTTCTAATTCCAAGTCATAATCATTTGTTCTAGTAGTATTTAGATCTAGAATAGCTAGTGCAATTTTAGGTTACAAGTTAGTCACTACTTTCGGTTTTATTGTTCTCTTGTTAGTTTTTGCAATTTTTCTTCATCCTTTCATATTCATTTCTCATAATCTTTTAAGATAGATCTTTGAATTTCCAACTTGTTTCCATTGGATTGTAGTTCATTTTTTATTTAAAAATAGTAGCTTAAATTCATAGTTTCAAGTTTACAAGGTAGTTTCAGTTTTAGCTTCTTACTTAAGTTTTTGCAATTTTTTATTGTCATTTGAATTTCAAACATGTTTTTAATGAAGTTCTTTATGTGATTTTGTATCTTTGAGCTTTAGTTCATTACCTTGTGGCCATTTAGATTCCATATTACCTTGCAAGTTACAATTTAGTCTAGGTTTGTTGAGAATTTTGGTTTTGCAATATTATTTGTATCTTGCATTTTTATCACTCCAATTTTACTTCAAATTTGTTTTTACTTTGATTTAGCTATTGCATTTTACATTTTATAGCATTCATTTACTTTTGGTGTTCGTTCATTTTCTCATTTACTTAGCTTTATTTTTTTTATGCTTTGTTCACTTTTATTTTCGTAGTTAGTTCATATGTTCCATTTGTGACCAAGCCAACTATATAAGGGTCAGATGATAATAGATAATTAGTCTAGGAATTTTTTTACCTAATCTCTTTGGGATCGACATTTTGATTGAAAAGTCACTATTATTACTTATACAATCTATACACTTGTTGATTTGTCCAATCAATAAACTTCATATTCATTTGATTGGTTTTATTAAAAAGATAAATTTTTAGGTGGCTAATCATACCTAACAAGAAAGATTGGTGACGACTCGCTGTATTTCTTGATTTTCAAAATTTTTACATCTTGCAGTCAAGTTCACGATCTACACATGATGACAATTATCAGATTTGTATGTCAACTTGACAAGTCCTTTCCCTTCATTTTCTGTCAATGTCTTAGTGTTAGCCTTGAAACTTGTTTTGGCAATACATTCTCAAATCCTTCCTTATCATCTTTCTTATTGCTTGCAGCTTTATAAACCTAATATACTTATTTTAGAAAAAGTAATGCGTGCTAGAAAGCTATTAAGGTGATCAAGCACAAAAATTTTTTCAGTTGAAGTAATTATTTTAGGGATGCTAGACGAATTTTAAAAAAGCAAAGAGTCATCACTAATATTTTTTAGTTAGGTTCAATTGGCACCTATTAAAACTTACTTTTTTAATAAAATTTTAAAATTAATTAAAATTTATTAAAAAACCTAATTTTTGGGTTTGCAAAAAACAAAACTGAGTTTGGGAGTATAGTTACATTGTAGAAGGATTAGTACCTCCACAGTGTCCATTCTTAAAATGATATCAATTAATCATGTATTATCAATTAATCTTGACAAAAGTGACTTTCATTTTGGTATTTAAAATTAATTTCCTTGACTTTCTTTATTTATCACAATTTTAGCTTTTTTTTTCTTTTTTCATACATTTCATTTTCTTCACAAAATTTTCTTTTCTTTTTTTATTTAAAAAATTTATTATTTAATTTTTATTTGAAATGTAAATTAAAGCTTTGTTATTGAAGAATTCTCAAAATATTCTAGTACGTTGATAACATTAGGTGATATTTTTTCACTTAAGAATTTTTTCAAAATCATTATTCAGATTTCTTTAGAATTTTATCTTTAGAGACTCATATTTTTAATTTATTAATGCTATTAATATTCATAAATTATTATATCTAACATTATTTTTAAAAATTTTTTATTTTATTATTTATTTTAAAAAAAGTAAATGAAAACTTTTTTATATTAAATATATTTTTAAACACTCTAGTACTTTAGTAGCACTTTTTAAAAAATTCTTACTTGGAGATTTTTAAAGAATTACTGCTTGAAATTCTATAATATCTCATCATTAGAAGGTTTCCATTTTAGACATTTAGTAGTAGAAATTTTCAAAACGAAAAATATATAATAATTATTATCTATGAATATTTATTTATGTAAGAATTAGCATTAAATTCAAATTGCATTTTATTTATAAAGATATTATTGACATGAATAATATAAAACATGTAATTAAAAGAAAAAAAAGCATGGAAATTATACCCAACAAAACCTTGTTGTTGAATCCCAAAGTCGCATATCCACTAAGCCTAAGTTTGGAGCCTAATTACCACTAAAAAATAGACTTATGTAGATTAGGCTGTTGGAACGAGTCATGGGCAATACGTTTAGGTTGGCCCGTTAGGTCAAGTCAATTTTTACCCGATTAACCTCTTTTTTTTTTCATTACACTATAAATATCAAAAAAAAATTTCTAACCTCATTTTATTTTTCTTCTTTAAAAAAAAAAAAAAAAACTTCATATTTCTTCAAAGATAGATCATAACCCTTTCTTAAATCCCTGTTTCAATGACTAGCAGTAGGTCGAGTTGTTGCTCGCAGTTGTTGGCCGTTCCCGTCTGATATCTGTTTTCTCCCAAAAATATCATTGTATGCTTTCCTTAGCTTCCTCATCACCAATCCGAACTCAAATTTCTTAAAATAAGCTTATAAAATCTCAAATCTAAACCAAAAGCCTAAAACTTCAAACCACTGAAAATCTCTCCCCCATTGTTTAATCTCATTGCATTTTTAGTATGTTGTTGCCTTTTCCTTGTCTTCGTTTCCACCATTTTCGATCTCCAAAAACTCGCACTATTGTCGACCACTTTCATACTGCCATCGTTCGCACCACCAATAGAGGCTCTTTTTTGGTCTTTCCTTGTTCCTCTTTTCTTTCTTCTTTACAAATCCAAACCAAGTCCACCTAAAAACCTCTTTAAACCCATGAAACTACTTCTTTCTAAAACCATGGCTATTACTTTTTTTTATGAGTTGGCCCTACTTCTCCTCTTTTCATGGGATGTGTTTGATTTTTCTACTATATTTTCTTTTTGTTTTTTATTGTTTTTTGGGTAGGGGATGTTTGGCTAAGGTTTTTTTTTGGGTTGGTTTGGTGGTGTTGAGCGGTGTTTTTTATGGTGGTCTAGTGTTTTGGTTCGGTGGGAATAGTAGTGTAGTGATGAAGATAGTGGCTTATTTGATTTTGTGTTGAAGCTTTTAAAAGGGTTTTAGTTGTGGATGTTGGTGAAATGGGTCTCTTATTGCACTTAAATTTTAGCTTTTTCATACTTATTTTTAGTGCAATTTAATTCATATTTTGGTTTGTTCCCTAAATTTTTGGCAAAAATACTCTTAAATGTACATTTATCCCATGTGTAGGTACAAATATTGGAGTTGAAGAATTTTAGATAGTTTTATACAAATTTGAAGGATTTTTGGTGCAAATTATGCAAATGGCCTAAACTAATGTCAATAGGTCACATTAGCATTAAAGGAGTTTTTCTTGACTTTTCTTGCATTATTTTTTAGTATTAATTTCATTTTTTTTTAATGAATTGTCTAACAAAAATGTTCATGAAATGTTTGGAATTTCTTGCAACAAAAAGAAAAGAAAAAAAATATGAAGCAAGCAAAAAGGACATTGGTGCATGGTGCATGAGAGGAGCACCAAAGTTGTTCGCCATTTCAAGCTGGTTCAAATGCACCAAGAAGAGTTGATGATGTGGCACCTAAAAGGGCTGTGATTGGTCTTTATTTTAACTTTGTGACTCATTAAATATAAGTGAAATCAGTTTGCAATTTTGTGTAAAGAATAGGTGCCAAACAACCAATCAACCAGACCAAGCACCAGTGCACCAGTGCACCAAGGAAAGAGGAAGGCTCTACAAGCCCTCTGCTATGAGACTTTTTTGGATTCTTCTTATACCTTAAGCTCCTCCCCTTTGCCTATAAATAAAGGGGAAAGGGCTGGCAATTAGGAGAGTTAGTTTAGGATTTAGATTTTTAGTTCTTGACTTTCTAGCATTTATTTTTTGTACTTTTTATTTTCTTAGTTGCCAAATACTTTATTTTCAGTCTTTTTCATTTGAATTTCATTACAATCTTACTATTTCTTAAGTTTTTTTACGTTTTGTTTCATATTTTTTCAATAAAATTTGCATTTATATTCGTTTTCTAGTTCAAATCTATTGATTTCTTACTGATACTCAAATCTATTTTTAAATTTATCTGCACTAACATACTTGTGGTTTTCAAATTATATCTCATTCAAATCTTATTTGTGTTTGCTCAAATTTTTTTCTCAGTTTCCTAATTCATTTAGTTACAACATAGTAAAACTTCAACCTCAACCTCTTACCATAGCATTCTAGATCAAGCTTTTGAAGATTCAGCTAGATGCAGTGATAGTGCACTCTAAGTTTTGATCTATCAAGTTTGGCATGGACTTTTCTCTATTTTGGCAATTTTTTTGCATTCTTTTCTTCTTTACATCTTTTTTTCTACTTGTTAACTTAGTTTAATTTTGTGCAATTTATTTCATGCTTTTCATTGATGTTTGGTTAATTTCTTTGATGAAATATTGTTTTTTCAAATTCTACACTATTTTTGAATTGAGTTTGTTGAGCATAGTTCTTTGTTAATTCACACTATTTTCTTGTTGATTTAGGTAAATAACTCATAGATCTAGGTTGTTTTAGCTCATTTTTACTTCATTCCCTCTAGAGGATTGTTGATCTAATTTTGCTTCCATGAATTGTTAGTTTCCAGCTTTCAAATGCAGTTTCTGTTTTGCACTTGTTGATTCATGTAATTCCTTCAAATTTTTGTTTTCTAATCTAGTTTCTCATGTTGTTCCTTCAATGTACTGTCAATTTTCAGTTCATATTTATTTGATTTTACATGAATTAAATCCAAATTTTTGGTTTGAAATTCTACTTTTCAAATTTTGCTATACTTTCGGCTTTTGTGTTCTAACTTAACCTCCAATTGTTTCGCAGAAAATAACTTTCAAAAAATTATTATTGAAAAATGTTTATATTTTTTAATTGAAAAAGATTTTTTGTTGTTTGGATAAGTTAATGAAAAATATTTTCCATTGTTTGGTTAGTTTTTAGAAAATCTATTTTTTTCAAATAATATTAATATAACTATAATATTTTTTTCAAATAATACTATAATATTATTTATTAATATATTATATTAATAGTATATTATTTATTAATTAAATTAATAATATTTTTTATTATATTTTTAATAATATATTATAATATTATTTCTTAATATTATTTATTAATATAATATTACTTATTAATATTAAAATATTAGTATAGTATTAGTATAATATTTATTAATATAATATTATTTATTAATTTATTAAAATATTATTTATTCATATAATATTATTTTTTATTAATATAATATTATTTATAAGTAAAATTATGTTCAAAAGTATTAATAAATAATTTTACTCATAAACAACTATTTTCCAAAAAATATCTTCTTTTTTTCAAATCTATAAGACAATTTCCAAAAAAATGATCTTATTTTTCATTGACTAGTAAGTCATTTTCCATTGACCCACTAGTTTTCTGTCAAACAAACACATGAAAATGTGAAAATAATTTTTCAAAAGTCATTTTTTGTGAAACAAATAGAGCATTAGATTTTGCAAATTATCTTTCATTGTTTGCATTTCAAATCTGTTTTTACTTTCGATCTTTACTTGGTTTTGCAATTAAAATTTTGATTGTATTTAATTGGATGCAATTCAGCTTTTGTTTTACTTGTTAAACTGATGGTTTTTATGATTTTCCTTCTAGTTTAGGTTTACGCTAGTTAATTGAATTTTGTGATTTTAGTTGTTAATGCTCATTTCAAATATAATTTCATTTAGAATAGGCAACTTTATTTTCTTTTTTGTATTTAGTTTTTTTTTTTTTGTATTTTACCTAGTTTCCATTTTGATGCTTTTTTAATTTTATTTTTGTTGTTAGTTTAACTTCATGTTCAATATTTGATTAAATCAACTTTAGAAGGGTACAGGAATAAAAGGTATTTAGTTTAGGAACCTCTTTAGCTAATCCTTATGGGATCGACATCTAGACTTTTATAGTCTCTATTTTTATTTGAACAGCCTATGCATTTACAGAGTTTTCCTAATCAATCTTGGCTAACAAGGAAGGTCATATGAGTTTTTGAAAGAGTTGAGGAGTGGGTTTTCAACTGGATGGGTTTTATTGCCTAAGGTTATTTGGGTGATTCAAAAGGAGTTTTGGTTGGGATGTAAGCTGTGGGTGGTTTTTTTTTTTTTTCTTGTGCTAAGGTGGTGATTTTGTGTTAATAGAGGTGGGTGTTGGCAGTGTTTTGACTGGTTGATAGGGTTTTAAGGCTATGATGGTGATTTGGGTTGCCTAGTAGAGAAGCTCATGGAGCTTTTTTTTTGCTATATTTCCCCTTTCTTGTTGCCATGTCCCCCCTCTTTTCTTCTTATTGTAGAATTTTTTGGAATCCCTCAGAGAACCCCTACCGCATTCTAGTAGGTTCAAAGATTAGGAATAGTTTTTTAACACCTTGTTATAGCCATGGTGCTACATCGTTAAAATGTCCAATACTACCTCTAGA
This sequence comes from Durio zibethinus, assembly GCF_002303985.1. Next base: position 11,944,759 of record NW_019167926.1, on the reverse strand, counting down.
TAGACGATAAAGTGATGATTTTGGGTGAAAACCATGTTGACTTTTGGGATGGTGCAATGCTGAGTTTCTTGGGTGTCAATTCTTTCACCAATTGTGTTAATGTCAAATGGGTAAAACATGGGGAAAAATATAGAGCTGAAAATGGTGGTTATAAAGTGGAGAGAAGAGAAATTGATGCATAGCAGTCAAACTTTTTTTATTTCAATTAATTAAATTAATTAATCCTAACAAAATGAAATGGGCCCTTAAAATTAAATTTGGGCTCACAATTACATTTTGGACCTTTATTGGGCTTCCATGCAAAGTAGTTCGAAAATGAATAATTCAAAATGAAATCCACACGAACCCGATTAAGTAAATCCAATTAAAGTGATCAAATTGGCTCAAATCAAGATAACCAAATCAATTACAAAAATCAAACAAACTCGAATCAACCTAGATAAAAGTAGATATTTATAATTGCCCCTCTTTACACATTACTAAGAATCAAGAATAGGGTAAAGATGTAGATAACAATTTTTTACAGAGTCAACGATCCAAGGGTTTTTCAAAAGTTTTTTTGAAAATTTCTGAAGTTTGGTTTTCTTAATTTTTTGGACTTTTTAAAATTTTTAAAAAAATTTTAATATTTTGGATTTTTTTTTAATTTTGATTTTTTTGAATTCTCGAAAAGCTCGTCTCATTAGAGGTTGCATAACTTTTGAAAATATATCTAAAGCTCATTTCATTAAATGCTCTATAACTTTTGAAAATAAATATAAAAGCTCATTTTATTAGAGGCTTCATAACTTTTGAAAATAAATCTAAAAGCTTTACTCATTAGAGACTCCATAACTTTTGAAAATAAACCTAAAAGCTACTTTTGAAAATAAATCTAAAAGCTTCTCTCATTAGAAACTCCACAACTATTGAAAATAAATATAAAAGTTCCTTTCATTAGAGGGCCCATAACTTTTAAAGATAAATCTAAATGCTTATCTCTTTAAAGGCTTCACAACTTTTGAAAAAATAACAAAATAACTTGGAAATTATGCCTAAAGGTCATTAAAATTTTTTTTTCTTGGAAATCTTAAAAATTCTTAACATTTTCTTTTAAAAAAAATGCTTCTAACTAATACCATATCTGTTTTCCATTTTCTTTGGTAAGTTTATTAGGATTAAGCTCGGAGGAGTTACAATTCGCAATGGTTTTGCTTGACAGACTTACAAATCTTACCTAGAAAATTTAGAGATTACACCTAGACGTCTTATAAATCTTGACATTAAAATAAATTTAGCTCAAAAGACTTACAAATCTTACCCCGGGGACTTAGAGATCACGCCCGAAGGTTTTACAAATCTCGATATTTAAACAAATTCAGCTTAAAAGACTTAGAAATCTTACCCGGATGACTTAGGGATTATGCTCGAAGGTATTACAAATCTCGACACCCATGAATGCTTCTCCAATTAGAGGCTCCATAACTTTAAAAATTTAAAACATTCTACCCATAGGACTTAGAGATTACATTCAAAGGTCTTATAAATCTCAACACTAAAATAAATTCAGCTCAAATGACTTACAAATCTTGCCCAGTAGACTTAGAGATTACTCTCGAAGGTTTTGCAAATCTTGACACCTGTGCATGCTCATTTCATTAAAGGTCCTATGAGTTTAAATATTTTAAAACATTCTACTTGGAAGACTTAAGGATTACACCTAGAGGTCTGACAAATCTTGACATTAAAATAGATTCAACTCAAAAGGCTTACAAATTTTACCCAGATGTCTTACAAATCTCGATACCCATGAATGCTTATCTCATTAGAGGTTTCATGACTTTAGAAATTTAAAAGATTTCACTTGGAGGACTATGAATCTTTCTCATCTTTGCCTAGAGGTCTTAGGGATAAATTTTTCATCTTGACACTTAGAGGTTGTTAAAATTTTCTCATCTTGAATATTTTAAAAATTCTCAACATTTTCTTTTCTTAAAAATGTTACTAATCTTACCAAGAGAACTTGGAGATTGTGCCCGAAATGCTTATAAATCTCAACATAAAATAAATATAGCTAGAAAGACTTCGGAATCTTGCCCAAAGGTCTTAGAGATTATACTCGAAAGACTTACAAAATCTCAACACTATGAATGTTTCTCTAAATAGAGGCTCAACAACTTTATAAAACTCATCATTTTCTATTTGCCAAACAATTTCATCATTAAGGTCAAAGTCATTTTTCAAAATAGTTCCCTTTTAAGTTTGAAACTATTTCCACTTCAAAATTTCTAAACTTCTTATTTTAAAAGCATATCACTTTTTATCCCAAGAAATTTTCTTTCAAATATTTTAATCATCTCAATATTCCATTCCTTAAATTTCATTTTCATTTTTCTTTTTAATCCCTTTTTTCAAAAATTTCTATTTCATGAACACTTTAAATTCTAAAAAGACTTTTTTTTTTCATTTTTTCACAAAGTTTGCAAATTGACGAATGTGGTGATTGATTGCAATGATATGCAAATTTGCAAATGCCTATTTCAATTATGTAAATGCAAATGAACTTACCAAGATACAAATGCAAATACACTATACAAAAATGTAAATCTAACCTTTAAATTTTATGCAAATGCTTAATAGATGATGCAAATACATGAACATAAGAAAATACAAATGCCTTCTTAATGATACAAGCACAAATATTCTTACTAATGATGAAATTGTTATGCCCCTTGTGAATGCAAATGCAAAATTCCTTACCTTGTATGCAAATGCTTTTAAAAAAATCTTTCTTTTTTGTTTGCAGTTTTTTTTTTCTTTTCAATTCCAAATCGTTTGATAATTCTTCGTTTTAAATCAGTCTTCAATTTTTTTCCAAAACATTTTCCTTTCTATTCCATCCCATCTTTTTCTTTGTTCTCTTTTCACTTTTACTTTTTATTCATATTTTCCAATCCAATCATGCAACATGCATGTGATTAGTGCAACTTTATTCCCATGATGAATTTAAGGAAACAAACCACTATGTTCTTGCTAACGAATCAATCAAATACATTTTTCATACCACAAACAAATATGCCTCTTTAAATGTTTTCTTGGCCCTGTATCATATGCATTTATTCATCCTTCCATTGGAAAATTATCTCATTTATTCTCACCAAGATTAATTTCTCTTTTTTTAAGAAGAAAAAATACATATATTTTTTAAAAAATGGTTTTTCAGTAAAAATACATTTGATTTTATAAATCAAAACTCATTTTGCATTGATGAGATTCTCATTAAGAATAACTTTTCCCTTATACCAAAATTGATCTCTTTATTATTTACAAAAAAAGCCTAACAAATAACACAAAATTGACTAACAAAATTGCCTTACATAACTAAATTTCATGATGAAACATTCCAAAACATGACTTTCAAGTCCCTTGAGAATTGGTGTTCACAATTACGAATGAAAAAAGTGATCCTTTTCAAACAGATTGAGAAATCTATCATGTCAAGGTTTTGTCCATCCAGGAATGCCTTACAACTTGATAAGAAAAATGAATGATACTTCATCTTGACTCATTAATGAAATATGAGTTTTTCTAGAAAGCATGAATTTTTTGACAACCAAACATGTTTGATACTATCTTTAGTCTTCAAACATGACACTTTTATTGATGTTAAGACTAGTTGTGAGGGGCTTAAGATTTCAAAAGGACATTTAAGAATGGAAGAATAATGCTCAAATTTTTAAAATTAATCCCTTTAATGGATTTCAAACTTTTAGAGCATTGATATTCTTGGATTTTTTAAAAGTCTAGGTTGTTTCATCATGGCTTCTCTTACTTCCTATGCTTAGGATTGGTTTCATAATTTTCAAATTTGCTCTAAATTGCCCCTTTTGGAGTTTTCACCTTAAAGCCACATGCTTCCTTTATTTTTTGCTTTTTTTTATTAATTATTTTATTATGCTCTTAATAATTCAAGTTTCATCCAACATGGGTTAATGGTTCAAACAGGTATTCAGATAGTGAAAGAAGATAAAAGTTTTATATGTTATATGATGATTGCATGAAAGAAGCTCTTTAATTAAGCATTCATATTTGATCAAAATAGACTTTTTAAAGCACGTAACTTAAGCCAAGGTTTAGGGTTCTGAAGGAAAGGATAAAAAGGCCTAAAATGTATTTAAGGTTAATCAGTCCAAGGATCTTTTAATATCATATGAACTTGGGACATTTATCTTTTCATTTTTCACATTTGCCATTCAATTATTCTTTTACTTTTTTGCTGACTTTTTTTCCTTTGTCTTCTCTTTTCCTTTTCTTTTTCTTGTATTCATTTGTCTTTGCACATATCCACTTCTAATTTAATAAGTTCAAAAATTTTTTGAAACTCATTTTATCAGACATTTATCTTTCAATATACAGGTTCTTTCTTTATACTTAGAGTAAGACTTCGTCATGATTGATTATTGAATATGTCCATCTTTGCCCCTCAATGTGAATGGTGATCTTTAGTCAAGGTTTGTCTAAAAAGAATTCATTAGGCTTAAAAGGGTAGCAAGGGAATAATTTTCATGTTTATAAAGAGATAATAAAATATGGCCATTTGTCATTTTAAGGACAACCACTTAATATGAAAATAATTTCTTTTAAGAGAATGAATTTAAAGTAATTTTTTATTTTCTCATTTTCTTAACCTTCTCTTTTGTTTTTTTCCCTTATTTTAGGCTTCCTAATTTCCTTCATAAAATTTTTGGTTTCTCTTTTCCTTTTTCAGGTTTTTCAAGTTTTTGTTTAGACTTATTCAAATTTCTCAAGTGCATGATGTCACAATCATTTTTTCTATCTTTTTTTCTTTTTCCCCTTTTATACATGCCTCAAATAGCTCATACATTAATCTGCATCACCAAAATCACAATGCATGGAGATGCCTAATTGCACCAAAATTTTATTCTTTTTCTTACCTATTTTTAGTGCAATTTCTTTATAATTTTATCTTGATCCTTAGGAATTTTGGCAAAAATACTCTTAAATGTATTAATGTTCAATGTTACATTTTATTTTGAAAATATGAAAAATGAGGAATTTTAGAGATTTTGGATTCATTTTGGGAGATTTTTTGTGTAAAAGTTAGAAAATGCCAAAACTAGTGTGCTTATGCTGCATTGGCATCGATGGAAGTTTTTCTTGACTCTTTCTTTTATGATTTCTTTAGCTCAATTGAACTTTATGAAAATTTATTTCAAGTCTTAATTCCCATGTTTTTCATTTAGTAATGTTTTTCTTAGCTCATTAGTGCATTGTTACTTTTGTAGTATTTTCACAAATGCTAGAAAGGTAATATGTGCATTAGTGTAGATGGAAGTTAATTTTGAATTTGTAATTTCTAGAATTTTTCCAAGGCTTGTAATGCACAATTTGTACACTTAATGGCTTGAAATTTTGGTAGCAAAATGAAGAAACCAATTGCTATAATTGGCACCAAAAGTACAATACAAATTCTCAATCTTGGCCATTGGAAGCATTACCATATCATCAAGGCATTATGGCACAAATTATAGAGATTCAAATAGGATCAATTGGAGCTATTGAGCTGACCATTTTAAATGATCTAATTGGTCATATTGTTGACTTCTTGGAGCTAATTGAACTATAGGAATAAGGCTGAAGTAAAAGGGTAGCTAAAGGAAGAAATCAAACAAGTAAATAAGTCAAAGAAGAGAGAAAAAAAGATCTAGAAGGATGGAAATTTCTTGCAATTTTTCTCTGTATTTTTTAGGGCTAAAGCACCTCATATTTTCCTATAAATAGAGGAGAGTGGCCAGCCATAATGAGCTTTTAGATAGACTTTTAGATTTTTAGTTTTAAATTTTAGCGCTTTTATTTTCTTACCTTCCAAATAAGGCTATTTAGTAGCCAATTTGCTTAATTTTTCATGAAAAATTAACTTCTTGCTTTAGCTTTCAATTTTTTCAGATTTTCTCAATGAAATTTCAAGGATCTTATGTTTTTACCTTTAATTTTCATTGATTTCATGTGATCATCAATGGTATTTGGCAGTTTTAGTTTTTTACCTCATTGTAATGTTTTGATCAGATCTTGATGAATCTAGCTTATTTTAAGCCAAAATCTTTTTTCTTAGATTTCTAACTCATAGATATTTAAATCTAGAAAAAAATCTTATTTAAATTCCATCTATAAAATTCCAAAAAAATCTTCAAAATTTTAGCTAAACTTAATTCGCAGAGTTAGATCTTGAATGAATGATAGCATATCAAGGTACTTATGTCCATCTTGGCATTTGGTTTGCAACTCATGCACTTTACACTCATCAATTCATGTTTTACTTGTTAATTCTCGTTTGATTGTATTTAATTTCATGTTTTTACATGTTCTTTGGTTTAATTTCTTTGATATTACTCTGTTTTTCAGATTTGCTCTTAGTTTGAATTTGTAGTTCAATGAGTTGAAATTTTAGTTGTTTTATGCAATTTCTTTGTTGAATCATGTAGTAAACTTGTTTGTTTAGTGTGCCTTAGCTTAGTTCCAATCATTTTCTCTAGAAATTTTTTATCTAATTTTTTTCTTTCCTTAAATCGGTAGTTTCCATTTTAAACTTAGTTTCAGTTTTGACTTTCCTTTGTTAGAACTTCCACTTTCTTTTTAGTTATTGTTCTTCATTTGAGTATCTTTTATAGATCCTTTCATGTTCTTGTAATTTTCAATTCATATTCATGCAATTTTACACAAGTTAGATCTAGATTTCCATTTGATCAATCGGTTTCTATAATTTCATACAACTTTTAGTTTTTACACTTTTGTTTAAATTTGGCAATTTTGATTCATCAATTGCACTTCAAATATGTTCTTATTTTAGATCATTAACCATTTTTGTGTTTTACAATTTAATTTCATACAATTAAATCTCATTAGATCTAGTTTTTTTTTTTTTTTGCTTTATTTTTGGTTTTCCTTGTTTTGCACATTATTTTCAGTTTTCCTTGATGTCACGTCTAATTTTATCTTTCTAGTTAGTTTAATTTCATGCTTACTTTTGATTGATTAAGCCAACTTTAGATATGGAGTGGGGATAATAGGTACTTAGGTTAGAAATTTCTTTAACTAATCCTCATGGGATCGATATTTAGGCTTTTTAGCCTCTATTATTACTTAAATGATCTGTGTGCTTGCAGAATATCCGAATCAATGTCCCATTTCAACATGCCACTTTAAATGAAACACCATATGATAATGATGATCGCATTGGTAGACTCATTTTGGGTCTTAAATTGCTTGTGTCATTCAATCAAAAGGAATGGTTATGGACAAATTAATCAAGTAAGGGCAATGAGCTAACTATCTTTTTAGATCAATGTACCTCAAGACAGGAAATAAGGTAGGGTAAGAATTAGGGCCTTCATGTATTTGAAGTTATTTGATAAAATTTGGGTGATCTTGGTTCTGGCAAATTTGAGACATAGGATAATCTTAACACATCAAATTACCAACACTTGAATTTTAAAAAAAAAAACGTCATGTTTGCATGATCTTTTAAAATCCAAAAAAGCTTTTTTTTTTTAAATTGACTATTTTTCTGCTTATTGCCTAAGAAAAGATTAGCACCATTTTATATCATAATATTATCAAGCAAAGACAAGATTTACAAATTCAAATTCATGCTTCTTAAAGGGTTATAGCTAATGAGAAAAATTATACGAGTGGTTCAAAATTGAAAAATGTTCAGAAAAAGGTGTGAAGGTATTGGATAAGTGTATTTCTAATAGTAATCACTAATTACTTCAAAACTCTTGTCATTTTTTATATAAAAACATATATTTCTCTTTTCTTTTTGAAAAGGTCCATTTTTACAAAAGTTTTGCTCTCTCTTTATCCTAGTTTTCCTTTATGACCTTAAAAATTGCTTATATGGGGCTTTATTCTCAAATAATTGCAAATCAATTTTTATTTTTTCTTTTTTGAATTTTTCTCAAACATGAGTAAGAAAATATATAAAAATATTATTTACAAATACAATCGAAACAAGTAACATGTTATCATTTACAAAGTCCAAAAATTAAAAACCATTCCCATTTTAAGAAACAACAATATGTTTTCAAGAATTTCCAACACAAAATTATGTACAAAGTTAGAAAACTAGAATTGTTTGTGATCAACTACACTTTTCATGTCCACAATGTTATTTTTCTTCATGCACTCATTCACCTCGAAGTGCTCAATCTTCTCCAATATTCAACTTTTTGAAACTCTTACCAAACTCAGATGCAAAGGAAGTAAGCTAAAAGACAATCGATTTCATCAAACTTTCCATGATCATAATCTTTTCTTGTAAGAATTTTTTTTCTTTGTTTTCACCAACGAGGAGCACTCTTTATTCATCAAATGATGGGATGTCACAAATGTATGAATGGCACGATATCCCATGATGAATTTATGAACATATGTGCAATAAAAATGTGCATATTTCCTTAAAATGCAATGCATGTACCATTCAAGATTAACAAAAATCATATTACTTATCCACGTATACCAAAATAACATGACATATGTACAAGAAATGAAGTGTATCTACAATGAGAGTGTGATGGAAATTGCATTATTTTTATGTTCAATAAAAACCACATGAATATATTTGCATGGAATGCAATGTCCTTTTACAGATGGTGGTGACATGTGTTCATATGAAATGAAACTCATACAATGCAAGTTTTATCATAATCATATTATTTATGAATCCATATTTATGAAACATAATGATATACTACATGAAATGTATGTATTTGACTGATGAAACATACTTATATAAAATGCAATGATATATTATATGCAAAGAGAGATATGTTTACAAGAAATATTATGCATGTACTATACAAATTTAATGAAATTGGCTAAAATTGGCACTACCATTCAAATATGCATAAAATAAAGTTTATGTACAACCTTATTATTTTTAAGTACGAAAAATGATAAAAATAAACGTAAAAAGAATCAAATAAAATGCGAAAAGTACAAAAAATTCCAAATCAAAATTTTTTCTTTCATTTTTCCTTTTCTGTTGTATATAGAAATAAAAATTCAAGAAAACATTTCTTAAAAAAAAAACACATAAATGACTAAAATTCAAAATTTTTTATATTTTATATTTTAGTTTTTAGCCAATAATAAAGAAATAAAAAATTTCCTTTCTTGAATTTTTTTTTTGTTTCTCTATTTTTTAGAAAATTCAAAAAATCCTTCTAAAAATATTTTTTAAAATGTGAATCTTGGACAAACAATAGATAAACCAAATGGTATGTTAAAAGAAAATTTTATTGGATGAATTTTTTTTCATATTTTCTTTCTTTTTCAAATCTTTAATTTTCTTTGCATTATTATTACTCCTTAAATGCAGATTGTATCAGAGTGTTCCTTATGTGTCCTAATGTGGGTACTTTTTACAAAAAAGATTGGCATGACCCTACCTAAAGCTGGTCTCCTAAGACTCCTTATATGCTGAGTTGGAATTTATATATAAAAAAACTCTCAAATTGCTCCTCACGTCATTGTCCATCATAGATTAGTAAGGTACCTCAATCCTTACCCATGATAGGCTATAAATGAAAAGGATTCCTTCTGAATGTGAGTATTTCGCTTGCCATTGCGAAAGTTATTACCTCATGAAAGCATAACTATTTTACTCTCTCCTTAAATGATAAAGCCCTAGTAGAGAGTTCATGTATAAGATTAACACATTGTGTGTGATAGGAAGCATAACATCGCAACCTTTATCCTTAATGCTTCATAATTTATTAAGAATAATAACACAAAAAATAATGAATGAATGAATGACAAAATTAAAATGAAATGCAAGTAATTGTTCTTTTTTTATTATTGTTAAAAAAAAACAAAATCAAAGAAATTAAAGTTAAATATTGATTCAGACCATTAAATTAAAAGTAAGGATAACACATTATTAATTTTGGTCTGATTCTAAAAAAAATTGCATCTCAGTGGAGTCACCAAACTGGCATAATAGTTTTGGGGACCAATAAACACATTTTGAAAAAGCAAAGAGTCAGCACCGATATTTTCTAACTAGGTGCAATTGGCTATCTATTAAAACTTACATTTTTAATAAAATCTTAAAATTAATTAAAGTTCAATAAAAAAATCATTTTTGAGTTTGTGAAAAACAAAACTAGTTTTGAGAGTATGATTATGTGTAAGGAAGGATTAGCATCCTTATAGCGTTCGTTCTAAAAACGTTACCAATCAATCATTTTTTATCCTTTAATCTTGACAAAAGTGATTTTAATTTTGATATTTAAAATTTATTTCCTTAACTCTCTTTATTTGTTACAATTTTAGCTTTTTTTTTTTTTTCATTTTTCTCACATTTCGTTTTCTTCACAAAATCTTCTTTTCTTTTTTTTTTTATTTAAAAAATTATTATTTCATTTTTATTTTAAAATTAAATCAAAGCCTTTTAGATTTTTTTAGATTTTAAGAATCCTATCTTTAGAGGCTTGTATTTTTAATTAATTAATGCTATTAATAGTCATACTTTATTATATGTAACTTTATTTTTTTAAAATATTTTATTTTATTATTTTTTAAAAATAAGTAAATGAAAACTTTTTCGTATTAAATATAGTTCTAAACACTCAAGTACTTTGGTAATATTTAAAAAAAAAAATTTCACTTAAATATTTTTAAAGAATCACTACTCGAAATTCTTTAACATCTCATTATCAAAAAGTTTCCATTTTTTTAAACATTTAATAGTAGAAAATTTCAAAAAGAAAAATATATATAATAATTATTATCTATGAATATTTATTTATATAAGCATTATTATTAATTTTAAATAGCTTTTTTATAAAAAAAATATTATTGACATGAATAATATAAAACATGCAAATAAGAAAATTATACTCAAACAAAACTTTGATGTTGAAGCCCAAAGTCACGTATCCACTAAGCCCAAGTTTGAAGCCTAGCTACCACCAATAAATAGACCCCAGCTACCACCAAGAAATGGACCTAGGCATATTAGGCTATTTGAGCGAGTCATGGCTAGGGATGGCATCGGGTCGGATTCGGGGCGGATTTTGCTCACCCCGAACCTGACCAGATTTTATGCTTTATCAAACCCGACCCGATCCGACTCGAATTTTTTTAATACCCGAACTCGACCCGACCCGATAATATGTAAATCGTATCCGACCCGAAATTAATAAAATATTATTTTTTAAAATATAAAATATTATTTTTTAAATATAAATATTTAAAAATATCATTATATAAATATATATATAATTAATTAATTAATTAAAAAATAATTTTTTAATAATGTCGGGTCGAGTTTTAGGCATACCCGAACCCGACCCGACCCCGATTGTTACATAATTTTACCCGACCCAACCTCGACCTGAAACCCGAAATTAAAAAAAAAAACCAGACCCTATAGGGTCGAGTTGGGCCGAAATCCGTCGGGGACGGGCTTGATTACCGTCCCTAGTCATGGCCAGCAGGTTTGGTTTGGATGGTCGGTCGGGTTAGGTTGGTTCTAACTAGTGATAGCAACAAGTCAGGTCGGGACGGGTTTTTGCTCGCCTCGAACCCGACCTGATTTTAAATAAATAATACCCGAACTGATAAATTTTTTTATTTTTAATATCTGAATCCGACCCTAACTCGACTCGAAATTAATAAAATATTATTTTAAATATAAATATAAAATTATATAAAATTAAAAAAATAATTAAAAAATAATTTTTTATATATATCGGGTTAAGTAGAGTCGAGTTTGCCTAAAACCCGACCCGATTTGAACCTAAAAATTTTTTATCCTACTCGATTCGATACCCGATTTTTAAAAAAAAAAATCGACCTTAAAAGAACGAATCGAATCGAAATCCGACGATTTCGGATGTTTTTACCTTAATTCTAACCAGGCTCGCCTGCCTTTTTTTCTTCAGACTATAAATATCAAACTTCTTTTCTCCAACCTTATTTCATCCTTCTCCTTAAAAAAAGGCTTCACCTTTCTTCAGAGATAGACCAAAACCCTCTCCGAAATCCCAACTTCTGAAGACTGGCAGCCGATCAGGCTGTTGCTCGTCGCTACCAACCATCGTTGTTCGACGTCCTTTTCTCTTTCAAAATTTCATTGTATGCTTTCCTTAACGTCCTCGTCATGGATTCGAGCTCAGATTTCTCAAAATGAGCCTCTAAAACCCTAGATCTAAACCGAAAGCCTGAAAATTCCAACCATCAAAATCTCTTCCCCACTATCTGATCTCCCTGTATTTTTAGTATGTTGTTGCTCTCTTCCTTCTCTCTGTTTTCACTGTTTCCAATCTCCAAAAACTCATGCCGTTGTTGACCGCCCCTATATTGTCATCGCTTTCATCGTTAGCGATGGGCTCCTTTTTTGTCTTTCCTTGTTCTTCCTTCCTTCCTTCTCTACAAATCCAAAACAAGCCCACCTAAGAACACCTCTAAACCCATTAAACTACCTCTTTCTAAAACCACAGCTACTTCCTTTTTTATGAGTTGGAGCTGCTTCTCCCCTTTTTAGGAGATGTGTTATATTTTCCTACTGTATTCTTTTGTTTCAATTGTTGCTTGGGTAAGGAGTGTTCAACTAGGGTTCTTTTTGAATCGTTTTGGTGGTGTCGAGCAGTGCTGGTCTGGGGTGTTTTGGTTCGGTGGGAATAGTAGTGTGGTGATGAAGATGGTGGCTTATTTAAATCTATGTTGAAGTTTTTTAGAAGGGTTCTGGTGGTGGAATTTGGTGAAATGGGTCTCAATTGGTAAGGGAGGCCAAATGAGTTTTTGAAGGAGTTGGGGAGTGGGTTTTCGGCCGAATAAGTGTTATGGGTTGAAGTTCTTTTATTGATTTAAAGGGAGTTTTCGATTGGAGGAGTTAGCTGCAAGTTGTTTTCTTTTTCTTTTATGGGCTACAATGGTGATTTTGTGTTGATGGAGGTGGGCGTTGATGGTGGTTTGACATGTTGATGGGGTTTTGAGGTTTTGATGGTGGTTTGGGTCGCTTGGGTAGAGAAGCTCATGGAGCTTTTTTTCTGGCTGTGTATCCTTCCTCTTGTTGCTGTGTCCCCTCTTTTCTCTCTTCCTTGTAGAATTTCTTGGAGTCTTTCATAGAAACTTCCCACGACGTTTTGGTAGAGTCAGAGCTTAGGAAATAGTTTTTTGGCATTTTGTTGTAGCCATGTGTTGCATCGTTGAGATGTCCAATGCTACCTCTAGGGAAACAATAAAGTGATGATTTTTGGGGAAGTGCATGCTGACATTTGGGATGGTGCAATGTTGAGTTTTTTGTGTGTAGGGTCTTTCATCAATTGTGTTAAAGTCAGAGAGGGTAAAACATGGGGAAAAATACGGAGCTGAAAGTAGTGGTTATGGAGTCGGGGGAAGAGAAAGCTGAACCATGGTAGTCAAACTTTTTTTTATATTTCAATTAATTAAATTAATTAATCCTAATAAAATGAAATGGGCCCTTAAAATTATATTTGGGCGCACAATTTCACTTTGGGTCTTGATTGGGCGTTCATACAAAATGATTCAAAACTGAATAATTCAAAACGAAATCCAAACGAATGTAAATTCAATTAAAGTGCTCAAATCAGATCAATTCGAGATGTCCAAATAAAATAAAAAATGTGAAACAAAAATAAGTGTCTATACCAATGACTTGTTCAACCACTTAAATTCTTCCGGTACTTGCAACATGAATAAGCATCAATTTGCTATTTGCATACCAGCTTCCATTAATATTTGAAAATTGGCATTAGCATTGATATGGCCAAGTTTATGCAATCTAACCTTTAGCTCATCAACATCAATATTGCCTTTATTGTCAATATTAATCAACTAAAATCCTTCTTTCATGCCTACAACTACCTCTGGGTCATAATTTCTTCTCAACATCTTAGGAGCCATGTAGTATGGACTATCTTAATGATTCTTTCATCTACTTTAAAAAACAATGTCAACCTAAAATAAAATCACCTTCAAAGCTGATTCTCCTTATCTGCAAACAAAAATTTTTCAATTTTGATATCTCTATGCACCACTATGTTTTTAGTACACTTGAGCAACTTCAACAATGGTCCTGGTGATAGCAACTGCAGCTCTTTTCAGTGTAATCACCTCTTGCAACAATCTTATCACACAACTCACCATTTTTACACAGCTTCATAATCAACTATACTGCTTTGTCATCCTCCTCGCATTTTCAATATCCACAGCTATCTTTAACCCTTTTTTTAATATTAATTTGTATGCAAATGTGTTACATGTTACTTTGTCAATACAAAAGTATATGATACCAAATTCACCACGGCTACACTCTTTTGAAACATTGAGTTTATGGCCTCCGTTGCTTTGGTGATGACAATTACATTATAACCACTCATAATGTGAAAAAGTCTTTGTTCTAACATCAAGAAACAACCATTACTTGTCCTTCCCCGTCTCCCTATTACCAACAGCTTAAACTCATAAGGAACAATGATAGCAAGCCTACCTTCAATAACAAACATCATTAAGTGACCCCTTTCAATTGTCCTATAAACATCAACAATCCTCCCAAAGAAAGGTTTAACACAATATCTGTTGTCTACGACCTCAACAAATTTGAACCTATTCTTTTCAATAAAAGGTTACTTATTCTTTAATATCAGAGAACTAGCAATTGAATAACTATCAAGCTCAACACCCTATTTGCTACTTACTTCTTCACCTTAGAGTCATTAAACATTTTAGGTCTAGCATGTCAAAACATGGTAATTTTGCAAAGACTTCCAAAGGTAAGATCATTAAAACAAAGAAAGATGGTCTCTAATGGTTAGTTTAGGAAGAATTAATGAAGAATACCAAGGAGAAGGATTGGCAGGAGTTACCATGGAAATGTTCTATTTAGCTTGTTGGCTTTCCTCTGAATCACTAGCCTCTTCATCATCGATTCCTTCATTGATTATTGTATTTTCTCAATTGATGGCTTCTGTAAATTAGTGTTAAAACCTTTCATGTTAGATCGAATCCCTTTCTAAAATCGCTCAAAGCCACGGTATAAGAACTTCATTAGATGTCGCAGTAGAGTCTTGTCCTCCTCCTAAAATCTGGTCTTCACCCCTTCATCCATGGCCAAATCGAAGCTCTAATACCAATGTTGTAGCCTAAATCAAAGTACAAATAGAAAATATAACAAAGGAAAACAAGGAGAAAAAAGAAGAAAGGAAACATAAAGAGATAGAGAGAAGAAGAAACTTAGAGAGGAAAGACCATTTTTAATTTCATAACTGAATGAATTACAATAACATTAGACCCCTTTTTATGCTGAACTAACAATTTAACCAGTTGCATTCTGAGATTCTCGATAGCAACAGCATGCATTCCAGCAATGGCAAACATCAGACAAAATAAAAATGAATTAAAAGTCCAATGCTTACAGAATACAAAGAAAATGAATTAAAAGTCCAATGTTTAAGCCCAAATTACAATCAATAGATTTAGCTTGTATCAATGTTCTCCCTAGAATCTCAAAAAATCTCATTGAGATAAGAGTTTTTAATTCTCCCATAGTTTCCTGTTTTGGCATTATTGAAAATGTAAGATTCTTGACGTGAAAAAAGTTTCCTAAACAAAATAAAAAATAGAATTATAAAATCTTATTTTTCTTCGAACCAAATATCCTCTTAAAGTCCAATCTTTCAAATATATAATAAAACTCAAAGAAAAGTTAAACATATCTGTGTCAGATAGCAATAGTAACATTGGTTACCTTCCTAATGAGTTTTGAGTTGGCCCCTTAAAATCCAAGATGATGATCTAACAATATCTTTCTCCATAAGGCTTTGCTTAGTAAAAATGAAGGAAATTATTAACATGAAATAATATTTAATTCAACTAGTTTTATGCACATGCATCATGTTGAATGTTGGGTGAAATACTAATAAATAATTTACTATTAAGAAAAAAAGTTTAAAAGAAAAGAAAAAATTATAAAAAAATACTTATTCAAAGATAAAAGGAAAAACAAATAGTCACTTTACTTAGAAGTGGGACAGACAAGGACTGCAATAAATTTAAGAGTATCTGAACCAAATTTCTAATTTTTTAAGAGAATTAAAAGTCTAAAATGCTCTAAAAATATACTTTTATTTTATTATGTGATTTTTGAGTATGTTTTCAAACAGAGTTGATGTTTTAATTTTGTGATGCTAAACTCAGTCAGAAATTTTGTTATTAGTAGACTATTAAACTAGAAAAAAAAACAAACTTTATTATTATATTAAATTTATTTATTTATTTTATCTCTTTTATTTCTTACCAAACTAAAGTGGAAAGGCTTGCCTTTTGCTTTCTAAGGGGCGAGGTGATAGAGGAGACGCAGCCCCAACCTATATCTACCCAATAGATGCCTCGGTTTATACTTAATTACTTAAAAGAATAGAACATCTGCCTGCATGTTAAGTCACCCATTAATTTGATTAGCAATTCAGAAGGGTTTTTATTTTATTTTATTTTTATGCTTTTAAATGGTTTTAACATTTATTTTTTTATACAAATAAATTATAATTTACGAATAAGATAATAGATTAGAAATGTTAGAATTCGAATTTTAAATATTTTTAAATATTATTATTTTAAAAATTATTATATAAATTAATTAAAATAAATTTTAAATAATTTTTTTAACTGCAAGTTTTATCATGTCGGAAAATAGGAGGAAGGAGAAAATTTTCTTTATCTTCTCATCTTTTGCTATTACAAGCCCTTCATTTTGCAAAACAGCTATGGTACATTGCAATAGTAACTTTAAAAAAAAAAATACATGTACCTATATTTTGGAATTTATTATTTATGTCCTTATTATGAGTTAATATTGAATTTAGTAATTGTATTTCAATTTCTTTAAAATTTTCATTAAAATTCTCATTGTACTTCAAATTTTATTGGTTTTAGACATAAAGAATGATCAATAATTATCATTTGCATTAATATAATATTTCCTGAAATATTTGAATTTTTTTAAAAAAAATAATAAAATTGAAAGTATAATAGGTAAAATTTACCATTTACATTAACAAAATATTTTGTAAAAAATTTTAATTTCGTTATATACTTTTTTCAAATTAATGAAATAAAAATACAATAATAAAATTCAATAAAATTAAAATATAATTTTAAAATTTAATATTGAGTCATAATATAGAGGTAAAACTTTCTCCTTAATTCTCGATCTTTATAATGGTAAATTTCTTCTTACTCATTTATTCAAACTACAATCTTCTTTTTTTTTTTTTAGAATTTTTTACTAGATATTTTTTAAATAAATAATATTTTGACTATATGTTTTATTCTATTTTAATATTTGGCTAAGATTGCTACACATTTTTAAGTCTAGTTCAAATTAGCTTTGAAAATCTAAAAGAGAGAGGTTGAAAAGATGAGAAACCTTTTAACTAAAAAGTAAAAATAACCCTTACGAAGAAAGAGACAACTTTTACAGTATCAACCTGAGATTTTGGAAAGTTTTAATTTGATATAGATAGACCCAAACTTATTTTTGAAAGACCAAGAGATCTACAACTCTCGGTTGTTGTTCTAGATTTGTTGTTTCAACTTTGAAGTGTTTTTTTTTCAAATTCGAGTAGCTTATCAGTTTGTTCAAACTTATACCTCCAGCTTTGTTCAAACTTCAAAAACAGAAAAAATGCAACAATCATTTTGCAGTATTGCTGTATGAGTTCTAAGATATTAACATGCTTATTTAACAGCAGTTTGCAGTTTTGGTCTATCACTGTATGGCATATTTATTCCTATATTCATATTACATACGCAAGAAAAATTGTCTTTCATTTGAGACGCAAATCTTTAATTTGATTTTGCTGCTATATTAGTTATCAACCATTCACGTGTATGCTGTTACACACATTTGTTGTCATATATGTGTTTTTTAAACAGAAGCAATGGCATTTAAAGCTGAAAATTCTTTATACATTATCCAAAAAATATATATATATAGCAGCATATAATTTATAAATATCACAAGAAATCATTATAACGTTATTTACTATAATTTTATGTACATGATATATAAAGAAAAAATAGGAAAAGTAAATTTGCAACTTGAATCTTTTCTAAATATGGATAACGACCTTGAATCATAAAAGAATACAACAAGAGGAAGAATGATATGTTTTGTTTCTTTTATGCTCACAAGAAATGAATATTAAAGATGACATTGGTAGACAAATTCACGGTTTATTTAAGTTAATTCATATAGTTATCTTTAAAGTGTCATTCAACTTAGTTAGAGTTTCTTTATCATATTTTCAAACTATAATCTATATATATATATATAAAAGACATGGCAGACAATAATAATAGAAAAGCTTTTCAATGAAATGCAAATCAAGGAATAACAAATTACAAATGTAGGATATGAGTACCCCAACTAATGTTCAAAGATATACAAATTTTTTTATTAAAATTAAAGGAGAGACAATTAATATTCTCCTCTTGACACAATTATTCATCCAGAATCACGTAAACAAAGAAAACGTTGGGGCATTTTCTCATCTCCTTTGGAAGTTAAGGAATTTGATTCCATAGGCAAAAACAAATAAGAAAAGAAGGACCCAACCAATATGGGCAGCAATAACAGCCGGAAGGAAATCATGCTTAAAGCCTAGGTGTTTCTCAAGGAAACCTTTCACGGTCATTGGCAATTCTCCTGTTATTTTAACCATATCAAGTTTGTCACCCAATTGGGAAGTCACAAGTCCATAGATTGTCCATGACACTGGAGAAGCCCAATAGTACCATCTCCACCAAATTGGAATTTCCTGAAAATATTCAAATGATATAAGATAAGAAAATAGAAAATATGAAAAGCTTAGCATTAGAATTTAAATGATTGTTTTCATCTTTTCATACAAACCGTTCTAGGGATGAGGAAACCAGAAAAGAGGTTCCAAAAGCTTAGAAAGAAGGACATGACAATGGCAGCAAATTGATGGTTAGGAGTAAGAGCTACAAGCATCATGCCATACAGTGTGAAGTACATGAAGCACATGGATATGAAGTAGTAGAACAAGAAGAACTTTCCAACATCCTTGTGGAATCCAATCATTAAGAAAAGTAGTAGACTATATACGAATGTTTGGATTGAAACATATATTGCCTCTATTGCTACCTGCAAGGTATAAAACAATGTTGGTTATATCAGCTACATATGCCCTTATGTCTTGATTTTCTCTATATGTACATACATGCATACATACATCTATCTTATGCTAAGATTTCAGCTTTTTTACCTGAGCAAATGCATAAGGCAATGGTGAATACATTCCTGCTGCTCGCTCACGATAAAAGACTGTCCTTTCAACTGCCACAACAGATTGCACTGCTGTAGTGTTGGTTGCTCCAAGGAAAAGGACAGCAGAGTACATAGCTCCCAGCAGATTCAATAGATCTTGTTGCTTGTGTCTGTTAAAATAACAGCTTTCAAAATTATCCTAAATGAAATCCAATAAGCTAGACATAAAAATATACTCCTAATAAGAAATGCCGTTTATAATTCCATTTGCCAAAATATATGGTACTGGTCTCCCAATGAACAAGAAAACAGGACATTGTTAAGACAATATATGATTACATAAAACGACCATTTGATATCGAATTTGCTAATTTTTTAGAGCAGCTTTTTATAATTTCAAGCCTTTCTAGAAAACAAGTAGAAGTGTAGGAAAAAGCATGCCCACTTGTCCGGTATGTTTAACTACAATGCATCGTAGGACCTACAACCATTTAATCCGCATGTGTATGGAGTTTTAGCTTAAGGAATAGAAGAACAAATGTTTTGGAAAACAGTACTGCACATGAATGCTGGATCCTTTAATGGTGAAGTTCAAAGAAAGTCATTTTCAAAGTACTGGGCAAGGATTGAAGACCCTCAATATCTATAGTATTTTTAATGTTGCACTGTAGGTTGTTTATCACCACAATGATAACAAAGTAAGAATTTTTTTACTTACATCTTATCTCCTTTGCCCCAGAAAATCAATCCAAATATGATTCCAACAACAAATGTCATGAAGAATCGGACGGCATTGTATTGTGGATTCCTCCAATACGAGTGGTACTGCTTCCAGAAGCAGGCTTTGCATTGAGTAAAGAAGTCTTGAGAGTATGTAGTGGGGAAGTGAAGATCCTTAGTTCCAGGCACTGGGGTGCTTAGATCTTTGATAAGTTCCTCATTCTTCCTGATAAATTACAACCTTATTTCAGCCCCAGAAGAGGGGAAAATGGGGGTGAATAATGGCAGAAAAGGCAGGAGTCAATGAGATAGTAGTTTCGATTTCAGTTACCTATAAAGTTCAGATTTAGCATAAATTTCAGCAAAATCTATATCAAGTTGAGCCTCGACAGCAGTGGAACTAATTTCCAGCATCCATGTGGCAGGATTGTAACCTTCTTTGATTTTGGGAACCCCTGGGACGGCCTATAGAAAGTTGTTAGACATAAGTTGTGACCAAGATCTCAAAGAGTTCTAACACCAATGTTAACATGTATGCAATGTGATCAGAGAATTGATTCTCACTTCAAAGTATTCTATAAGTTTGTGAGAATGGCGACCAAGAGATCCAGCGTAAATGACTTGTCCTCCTCTCTTCATCAAGAATAGCTGCAGTCAAAAAGGAAATCTCTTAAGTAAATGCAATGGAACTTTAAAAAACAGATGAATGAAAGGTTTCCAACACTGAAAATTTCAGAATACCTCATCAAAAGCTTCAAAAATGTCTATGCTTGGCTGGTGAATTGTGCAGACCACAGTTCTTCCTGTATCCACTGTATTTCTCACCGTACGCATGACAATTGCAGCTGCTCTAGCATCCAGGCCTGATGTTGGTTCGTCCATGAAGATGATTGATGGATTAGCAACCAATTCTACAGCTATTGTCAGCCTCTTTCTCTGTTCAGTTGACAGTCCATCAACTCCAGGAAGGCCAACTAGAGAATTCTTGAGAGGATTTAGCTCAACCAGCTCCATTACTTCTTCAACAAACATCTGTTGCACAAATGAATAGAACATGAACTTTGTAAATTTCTTGAACTTCAAGCTGTAGCTTGACATAGTATGCATTTTCAATTGAAACACAAAAATCAAGAGGATTAAAGGATTCTATGCATTTCATGATGAGTAGACTGAGCTAGTTGTGAGAAGATACAATGCAGTACTTAAGATCTGGGTTAAAAGAAAAACATGCCTTTCGTGTTTCTGCATTAACCTCCTTCGCTAGACGGAGCCAGGCAGAGTAAACAAGAGATTCATAGACAGTAACATGTGGCGAATGGATATCATTTTGTTCACAATAACCACTAACTCGAGCAAAAGTTTCTTGGTTCTTTGGGTAACCAGAAATGCTAATAGTTCCTTCAATATATCCTCCGGTTTTTCTTCCAGCTAGCACATCCATCAAGGTGGTCTTGCCCGCTCCACTAACACCAACTAATGCTGTTAGGACACCGGGCCTGAAAGCACCACTTACATGTCGTAGTAATTGAAGACGAGTCTCTTCAATTCCCTGGCTCTTCATTTCCTGAAGATCAATACTTTCCTTAGGTAGATATCAATGGAATATAGCAATTTCCTCTTTTCGAAATACAATTGCAAAAAAAAAAAAAGAAAATCACTATGAAGGAACATGGAACTATTGAAAAAGATTACACTGCAGCCATAAGACATATGCGGGAGGTTGAACTTGTTTCATTGCCAATAGTTCTGATTTAACCAATATTTAGATCAAATTTATTAAATGATATTCATCTTTTTCATCTTAAGGTAAAATTGCTAGAAATATGGAGAAGGGACTCACAGCAGGCATGTC
The DNA here is from genome assembly GCF_002303985.1 of Durio zibethinus. The sequence goes on along the minus strand of NW_019167926.1, from coordinate 11,922,869 downwards.
AACATAGTAATTCACATGGTCAAATGCAAGTGACAAGGGTTGGAAGGGTAACACCATTCCTCTCTTTGTAGATGCTTGGTCTGCAGCACTATCAATTGAGTTGTCTGGCGTATTCTTTACTACCATATCTGTTCCTGCAATCGTTCACTTAAGCCTTTAACCATAATCTCCAATGTTCTTTTCCGATATACAAATTTCAGGTTATGGACATCACAAAGCAATCAGACATCTTTAAATTATGATAAAAACAATAGCTCTAAGGTGTATGAGTATTCTGATAAAATTAAACAATCATTATTTTAACTTACCAAAGTGGAGCTCATACAAAAGGCTATATTACTCAAAAGGAAGAAAGAATTTTTCTTTCTTCAGAACCAATAGTGCCATTGGAAGATTGTTTCTAGTTAGGATAATTTAATGATTGTCTTTTTAATATTCATAATTTCCTTGAATAGAAGTGTCAAGTTAAAACGTGTCAAACCTTCAAACAATGAAGCAGTTGTTGTTGAAGTCATTTCCATGGATTTCAAATTATGCTGTCCATCAGATAACTGCTTCTTGATCTTACTTTCATCATCTTCATCCAGAATAACAGATTTGGAATCTCCCAGAGCTGTATTTTGTTTTCAAATTATTTTCAATACCAGAACTGTACTTTGCTAATTAAAATGGATATTAGCATGAGTTTAGTAGCTTACGATTCAAATATGTCAACGCCGCAATAAAACAGAGATTAAAAAGAAGAGAAAATCCAATTAGTGCTGCAACACAAATCCAATACCAGTATTCTTCTGTATACATGCCTCTGGATTTGAGAAGAATCTTCCCTATAGTGGTAGATTTATTAGATGGAAAAGGATAAGGCTGCAATAGAAAAATAGGTAAAATATCAATATAAACTAGTTACATTCTGTATGATAATAGAGATTTTATTTGCATATTGTTTGGAGATCTTACAGCACTCCATCTTTTGTCAAGAAATTCAGTGAGGACAATGGCATTTTGTCCATACGACATGGGAGAGGCATAATAGCCCCATATCAACCACGGCTTGATGTCATCTGCAAAAGGAGATTAGAAAAGTTGCTATAAAATCAATAATATCAATTATGATAAAGTAACCTAGGTATATGTATCTTTCATTACCATTCAAGGAACCATAGACAAATGTATTGAACCAAATATGTTCAAAATGCCTGATTTCTGCTGGACAGAAGTATAACCAAATTAAAGACAAAGGTACTAACCTTTGGCAACAACAAATCCACCGAGGACAAAAACCACCAACAGGGTAAAGGTACCGAGTGTGTTTGCTACAACCTGTGTTCTTCCAACAGCAGCGATGAAGCGGAAGAGAGAGAGGGCCATCTGGTGAATACCGAAGAATGCCAAGAATTGACGAAAAAACCTGAAACGTTGTTGACGTGTTATTGAATACAATTATAGATTGACATAGCTCACAGGAGGGAAAAATGGTAACTGGATATTTTTGCATTCTCATACCTACTAGCAGCTGGAGCAAAACCAATTGTGTAATATGTAAGGATGATCCATATCCCTGACTCTAGCAAAGAGAGGGGGATTCTAAGGACCCAAATGGGCAAGGCGAAAGCCCATGCTGGATAGAACAAGAAATCCCTTTGTTTGAAGAATACTGGAAGTCTAAAAATGGTCAGTGCAAGCTCTGCCATCCCATTAAACATAACGTTAATGAGACTGAAGAACAATGCACCATAAAATTTCTCTCCATTTGTTATATTCCCAGCCTTCATTTTTGTCCTAAAAAACACTGTGAAAGCGATGACAGACATAATGGTAATTTGGGTGGTTTTGAATATGTATACGAAAGAGTTGCGCCTCATCAATAGCCATTCTCTTGCAAAGCAAGCCTTGAAAAGTTCCCAGTTTGAGATTCCATACTTTTCTTTCACCAAAGCAGCTGGATGAGTTTTAGACTTATCATATGGAACTCTAAGTTCATCATCAAGCTTTTGACCAATGTGGAAAGCGTTGAAATGCTCCACGAACTCTGGTACAGATATATATCGATAAGGTTCATTCTTTCTGCACCAATACTGCTGCTGGTCCTTTCTGGAAGTTACTTCTTGTAAGAAATCTGCTGCTCCTTTCCTTTCAGGACATTTGAATCCCACACTTTTGAAGAATTCAAGAACATTCTCTCGAGGTCCTTGATAGACTATCTTTCCCTCAGAAAGTAAGATAATGTCATCGAAAAGATCATAGGTTTCTGGTGCTGGTTGCAGAAGAGAAATGATCATAGTCACATCCATGATATGAACCATCTGCTTCATAAACCTTACAATCTGAAAAGTTGTAGAACTATCCAAACCAGTTGAAATCTCATCCATGAAAAGAGCTTTGGCAGGTCCAACCAACATTTCTCCTGCATTTTGGATAACTAGCTCCTTTTAGTTTGTTTTTACGAAGTGTAATGCCAACAACAAGGACTTTGCAAATGATAAAAACTTTTCAAATAAAATACAATTAGTTTACCTGTAGTTACACGTTTCTTTTGTCCACCAGATATGCCCCTTCTCATCTCATCACCCACCATGATATCAGAACATATATCTAGTCCAAGAATCTATTACCACATCATTTGTAAGAAGTAAAGGTTGAGAATATTGTTGGGCAGGAAACTAAAGAAGACTAGGAAGCAGTAAGAAATGGAGGAAACAATAAACAAACCTTGAGCACATAATCAGTAACTAGACTGGTCTTTTGGCCAGCCATTGCTGTAGCTTTCATAAATGCATCAATCTCAGGGTCTGGTTTGATCCCTGCTTGCTTTTCTCGCCTTGACAACTCTGCCAAGAGTTCATATCGAGTTCCAACTCCCAAGCACCGGCCGGAGAAATCTAGGGTCTCCCTAACAGTCATCTCACCATGGTGAAGGTCATGTTGACTTATATAAGCACTTGTTCTTTGAGGGATAAACTCGTGAAATTCATGACCGCAATAAGTGATTTTTCCTGATACCTGTTCAAAGATTGAAGATTGTTCATTAGTAAACTAGAAACCAATATGCTAAAAGGAAAACATAAATTCAGAAGAAACTTCATGAATGGATTGAGAAAGGCAAAGGTCAAGGACAGAAAGAAACAAAAGAGTTGTGTTTTTAATTTAATCATGATATAACCGTAGGAAAAAAAAAAAAAAAACTCAAGGATTCAAAAATCAAAACATTGTTGAGATTCATATTATCTACTGAATTTGATAACAGACCCTTAGATCATTGTCCTCCTTCCCAGCAAGTGCCTGCAGCAATGTAGTTTTTCCAGACCCGGGAGGTCCTAGAAGCAGTGTCATTCTGTGTAAGAGAAAGAAAATGAGTTAAATTTCCAAGAAAATTCGAATTAATTGAAGTTCATCTAAAGTCTCAACGTGTCAGATTAATCAGCCTGAGAAGCATGAAAACAATACCTTGATGGTTTCACTATTCCACTGACGTCACGGAGTATATTGACGACTCTTTTCTTAGAAGGGAAAAGCTTGATTAATCCAAGAACACCCTGTTTATCACAATATAAATATAAAATAAGAATGTTAAAGATAAATGCAATCCGATTTGGTGGAGCATTTGGGAGAGAAGAAATCACCTCAATTGTGTTTAAGGTTACATTCAGCAAAGTTGGAAGAGCCCTGGTTCCAAGATAAGCATCTCCTTCTATGGATAAATGCTCAAACCGAACTTCAATCTTTGGAACATCAATTCCCACCCTTTTCATTAATCAAAGATTAACATCTATTAATAGACAATTCATCAATTAATTCTAAGTTTAAGAAAAGAAAAGGAAAACTACTATACTATCAAAGCAATAATGTAATCCCAGAAAGAAAAAGGCTAGTATATGTAGAAAGTAGTCACCTGTCATTCCTCTCTCTAAGTCTAATAAGAAGCCTCTCATTATCCTCTTCAACAACCCTCAGTACACTTTCCATGAGATTTTTCTTGTCAAGCATGTCAAGATTGGCAATATCAACTTCCTCATATCCAACCTTTCCTTCATCCAAAACATGCTTCAGCATGCCCTTTCTCAGACGATCATAAGTTGGAAGCCTTTCAATGGCAGCCCATTTCAGCTCTTCCTCATCTTCTTCCCTCCCACTTCTCTGGAAAACATCTGTCTGACTATTCCATGCCTCCCGGATACTAGCTGAAGCCCAACCTCTTCTACTTCCTGATCCCAAACTCATTCTCCGGCTCATTGTCCGGCTGCTCATCGACCTGGCAAGGTCATCTCCAGCCAATGCTGATGCCATGATCGATGCTTTTTCTTTCTTCTTTTTACTGCTATTACAACTGATCTTAAAGATTATTACCAAAAACGATTTGCAACACAAATTTCAAAAGAACTAAACACATGAAAGAATTGAGGGTGGCGTTTGAGAGTTTATTATGGTCAAGAAGAAACTTAAAGCACCACTCCAAGAAGAGCCCTGGATAACACGAAAATGGTGCTTGGTGCTTGGTGGGATTCTGAGGAGGTTCAAGGCATGGTTTATGTAGCTGAAGATGATTACAAGGAGAAAGTTGTACTGACAGAAAAGGGTATTCCAGAGTTTAGAAGGAAGTTGAAAGATTTTCATGAAATTATCCTTAGTTTTGTCAAGTTTCTAGAGACTTAAGCCATGGTAAGATTCTCTATATTTTGAGGGTGCTTCTTTCGAGGAATCTTTCGACGGCTCAAACAAGAAAATAACAAAATTGATAGCCAGAAATGGATACGTTCTCTTATCTACAATTGGCGGAGACATAATAATAATAAGAATAATAATAATAATAATAATAATAAAAATTATGGTTTTAAACCTCTTGTAGGATTCCAAACAACAGCTAGTATCCTAACCGATCATTCTAAACATTCCATATTTTGGCTACATTATCTAAATATTTCTTAGTTGCTTATATATTATTAAATACTCTGTTGCCACCCCTCTATCCTATCCTAATTACTCACATTTTTGGTTTTTGCATATCATTAATTGTTTTCTTGAAAAAAAAAATCATTTAGAGATAATTCTAATTTTTAATTCAAATTGTTGAGTTTTGAAGTCAAATCAATTTAATTTTACATAATTTTGAGTTTGAATCATTTTAGATTTATATTAATTTAGACTTAGATTATACGAATTCAAATTATTGATTCTTTCATATAAATTTGAATTAAATCAAATATGAGTTCAAATAAACTTTTGTTTCTATTAATTTTGCAAACTACCACAAAAAGAAAAAATATATATAGGAAAAGAGGGTCCCTTCTCTAAGACCACTAGAAGGAAGGGATGTACATGAAGGGTTACCATTGGTTATTAGAGAGTAGGAAACAGATTTAATACATTCCATAGTCCAATCCGCTCAAAACTTAGCTTGAACAAAAATCTCATGAAAATTTTATTCCACTCTATCACAGGCTTTGTTCATGCCCACTTTAAGGGCCACCTCACATTTCCTTCCCCTTTTCTTCAATCTCAAGGGAAGAAAAACTTATTGGGCAACAACAATGTTGTCATGAATCTACCTACCACAAATGCACTTTGGTTTTTTTGTCACCAACATGCCAAGGGAAGGTTGCAATCTGTTGACCATTACTTCGGAAATTGATCTTATAAACAAAAGTGCATAGGCTGATAAGACAATACTAAGACACAATTGATACTATTAATTTTACATATATACTATAAGTAGTTGTTGCTATTTAGGTTGCAATATGACACTATTCACTTTTGCTTTTTTTTATTTTTCGCCAAATTATTTTTTGTATTTAATAAATATTTTTGAAAAATTTTATTTTTAAAAGTGGATCCCACTTTATATGAAGTTTTTTTTTTCAATGTTTTTATTTTAAAAATATTTTAATTTTTTTTATGGGATTCACTTCATGCTAAGAGTATGCAATGTGTTATATATATATATATATATATATATATATATATATATAAATAAATAAAATTTTTTTAGATTTTAAATTATTTTGTCTCACCAACTTAATACCAATGGCATGTCATGTGTCAAAATATTTTCTTCCTTTTTTTTCTTTTTTTTATAAGTTTTCTATTTACATTTTTCTTCCATTTCTCCCTTTTAAATATTTATAAATTTTTTAAATATTTTAACTTATTTAATGTTAGGCTCATTTGATATTACTGCTTAAAGATTTATTTTATTTTTTATTTAATAATTTTTTAAGAAAAAACAATTAGGGAGAGCTCATCATCGCTGATTTCTTATTCAACTCAACTTTCTTCTTTTTTTTTTTTGCTTTTTCATTTTTTTCATTTTAGTTTTTATTATTTTTTCTTCTTTTATTTTTTTATTTTTTAATTAGATGATTTTATTGAAAAAAATTACGGGTGTCTACACATGCCACCCTATTTGGCTTTTTTCGCCATTTCGATTTTTTTGTTTTTATTTTTTTATCGAATAATTTACAATAAATGAAATCGATGAATAAATTTTTTGAGAAAAATGTGCATTGGGGTATGGGTAACAAAATAACATGTATCTGATAGATTATGACTTGTCTGAATCGAAGAGGTGTGTTCTTTAATTGAGATTGAATTGAATTTTTTCAATCAAGGTCAAGTCATAAGCTGGTTTATAATAATTCGTCTTATTTTTACTATATATATTAAAATATATTTTTAATTATTTATTAAATAATATGTTTATATATTTATTATATTAATAAATATATTATTTAATATCTTAATTTAATAAAAATATTATATTTATCTATAATTAAGATATAATATAATATAAATTTGATACATTTTGACTTTTGTTTGCCTTCATTCAAAGTCTCGACGTAATACTTTTTTTCTATTTTTTTTTTTATTTTTATTTTAGATAAACTTTGTGAAAAACCTATATAGAGGTACCCTAACTTGCTTTTTATCCTTTTGTTTTTTACTTAAATTTTGTAATGAAAGGAACTGATAAATAAGAATGGTAAAACAATTCGTATCTAATAAATTTCTACTCAATTGAGATGTTTATGTAATACTCTAATAAGCTTTCTTTTTCCATTTTCTTTGTTTTTTTTCTCTTTCATTTTTGTGTTTCTTTTTTATTAAAATAATTTTATGAAACAACTCAGTGAAAGTATTGATCTGGCATCCCAATTGGCTTTTTTTCCCTTTTATTTTTTATATTTTTAATTAGATAAATTTTACAATAAAACAAGTCAACTAATAAAGATGCAAAAATAATCCGTACATGATAGGTTTTGATTCATCTTAATTTGATAATAGACAATTTTTAAAATCAAGATTAATTTTTGGCAGGTCAAATTTTTTTTAAGAAAAACAAGTTTGATGCAAAAACATATTTAGAATGCTTTTTCCTGACCCGTATTGAGGTAAATATAAAAATATGTATTTTATTATTATTTAATTTTTTTACATATATATGTGCTATATTAATAAAGTTTTTACCTTAATTTAAGAAATTAATATTTTAAATTCATTATGAGGTGTCGACATCGCATCCTCTGCAAGCTTTTTTTTTCATTTTTTCATTTTCTCCTCTCTCCATTTTTTTCAATCTTTTTATTTTTGGTATTTATTTTTTATTGGATAAATTTTATGAAATAAAGAAGTCAATTAAGATATTTACATGTCATTTTTGGTTTTTTTATTTTTTTTTCTCACTTTTTATATTTAATACATAATTTTTTAAATATTTTGCCTTTTTTATGTGAACCCCACTTTATACCAAGTTTTTTATTTCTTTCCTATCTTTTTTTTGCAAATTATACTTTTGAAGATAAGGAGGTTTTCTTCAAATGACCATGGCGATCTATCAAGAACTCTTTTCTCATTATTCTTTAATCCAAACTTGAAAATGAATAAATTTGGTTTCAAAATAGTAACCATCATTTCTCTTGATAGCTTCATATCATTCTGAGGATGCTGATCATAGCCTCCAAACATAGTATTTAAATTAAAAAATCTGGAAAAAAATTTAAGTTTCTTCCCATACATTGATTTTTAAAAGGATAAAATAGAAAGAAAACATTTTGTATTAATGTCAAATGTGGGACAAAAGTAACTTATCTTTCAAAATCTTAAAAAACTACAAGAAGAGATAGGTTTTTGATTTCAAGACTTTTGGGTATTATTAGAAAACTAAGATTACCCTCAAGAATCAGATACCCATGAACCAAACTTAGGAATCACATTCCCACAAGTAAAATTCAAGGAGAAAATCTCAGATTCTCCTAAACCTAATGCCTTCTAAAAAATTTGTAACATCTAACAACCTTTCTGTTTTAGTACTCTTTTTTTCTTCTTCAATAAATGTGAACTTTCTCTATATGTTTTCTAACTCTTCTACCATTACTAACCTAACAACAAAATACTACAAGACTATAGCATTGGTTACTTAAGAACTATTATTGTCATCCTTAAAACTAAGAGTGAGACTCTTGCATTCCACATGACTAGTTAAACTTCTCTTATAAAATTCATAGTTTTGAAGAGACTACGACTGCTCTTTATATAAATCTATTTAAAGTAAACCCTACTATAATTTATCAAAATTACTATAATATTTTTCATACCATAATTTTGAAAATGCCTTTCCTATTATAATTAGCTAAAATTACTAAATGCCCTTCTTACCATAATTACAAAAATGTCCTTGTGATGCTTTATAAGAAGTTAACATATGACATTTTGTTTGAAAATTACTATAACACCCCTATTAAATTACCTATTAAATTTTAACATAATATAAAATTAACCACATTAAATTTCCAAAATACTTTGCCATTACTTCTTAGAAATTTGACATGTGGTATTTTATATGAAAATTGTTATAATACATCTATTAAATTACATATTAAATTTTAACATAATAAAATAATCCCTACCAAAATTATGAAAATGCCATTTTTATTGCTTCATAAAAGTTTACTTATGGTCAAAATAACTATAATGTCCCTCTTACTATAATTCACCAAAATTATTATAATGTCTCTCCTACCATAATTACAAAATACTCTTTTAATTGCTTCATAGAAAGTTGACATATGTCATTTTGTTTGAAAATTATTTTAATACTCTTATTAAATTACATATTAAATTTTAACATAATATAAAATTAATTAAATATTAAATTACTAAAATATCTTTACCATTGCTTCATAAAAATTTGGCAGTGGCATTTTATAAAAACTACTATAATACCCTTATTAAATTACATATTAAATTAATTACATAAAACATAGCTACATATTAAATTATTATAATAAAATTAAAAATTAAAAAAAATAACATGATAAATATAAATGTCAAAAGACATAACAAAAATTTTTAATTATTTTTTATTTTCTTGTAAATATTTTACAAAAAGACTATAAACTACAATAAATTGAAAAGCATGCATTTGATCAAATTATTAATAAAAATATAATGCTAAAAAATATAGTATAAAAAATTAACAAAAAAATTATAATCGCAATATATGAAATACTATATATATTAATTTAATACTTTTAAAATGTATTTATTTATTATTTTTATATTAAGATAATTATAAATATATTCAAAATAATAAAAATTTTTGACAAAAAAATTAGTTCACCCAAGGGTGGCTATTTCTAGTTACATACTATAACAAGAACTCATATTTTGATCGATCTCTTTTTTTTTTTTTTTTTCGGTTAAAATTTAGTTGTGCTTTTTACAAATTTAATAAGCACTCTCACGGAGCATAAGGACCACTTTTCTTTCGTGTCATCTTTTTTTCATCTCTTTTTTTTTCTTTTATTTTTTAGATTTTTTTATTATTTCTATTTTCATTGTTTTCTTTTTTACACTACTTTAATAGGATAATTTTTTAATTTATCAGTATTCTCTTTTTCATCAAATAATTTTTTATATGCATTTTTGCACTAAAATTAACTACTTATCTATTAAATTAAAATTCTATCATATTGATTTTTTCCTTTCATTGATAAGCTGAAAATTAAAAAATTTAAATTAAGACTGACAAAGTTTTTTTTTTTTTTAATGCTAGGATAACGGAGTTTGAACCTAACTCTTGCAAAGAGAAAGACATACACTAATTTTAATGTGGCTTTAGTTTAGTGACAGAGAAGATGTTTTAAAATCTTAAAATTTTAGGTTCAAATCTCATTATATATGGGTTTATTAGTTTATTAGTTGATTATTTAATAATTATAATTTAATGATAATATAACAATTAATTATTCAATTGATTATATGATATAATATTTTATTAGTAATGTAAGTTAAAAAAAAAATAAAAGAAATACATGCAGTATCCTTGAGTTAGTGCTTGGTTATAATGAGATTGACAAAGGTAATGTTTTAGTTAGACCAATACTTTAGCTAAAATTAATTTATGTATTATAAAAATTTTTTTTTTTCAGCTATAATTCTAAAAATCTATTAGAAATAAAAAATAAAACTTTTTTTGTAATTAAATTGCTAGAGATTGAATTCACTAGAATTTCTTGGCAAACAAAATTTCACTGGACTTAAAATTCTAATACTCTACTAACATGGTTTTTGGCAAAACAAGAAACATTATAAAACTCAACTGTTCATAAATGTTTCATATCTTTAATTTTATTTGATTAACTGAGAAAGTTAAAAGAATAAAAACAACATAACTTAAGGAAAATCGAACTACAACTTCAGAAATTCAAGTAATAATACTTTATTCACAAAAATTTCACCTCTCTAGTATATTTATATATGTATGTACACATATATAAATACATATATATACATGTATGTACCTATATATATTTGTAAATGTATTTGTATACATATGTATGTACATACATGTATATATGTGCGTATATATATAGATATATACACATATTGTTAGTAGTTTAGAATGTGGTACATCCTACATTGGATAAAAAGATTTAATTATTGATAAATAAAATTAATATAAAATTAATTTTTGTATTAATTTTATTCATATTTTAAATAATTATATTTAAACAGAAACAATTATCATATGACAAATGATCATAATTATTTGAATATAAATAGATTATTATTTATAACAGTCATGATTATATAAAATGTCATAACTATTTGAGTAAAAATTTATGTCTATTCATTCATTATAAATAAATCTTTCAGTATAACCATTTCATTACTTCTGATTAGAGAGTTTGAGACTTTATTGTATCCTAAAGGCATAATTGACTTTAAGAAAATGTTCTTCACACCTCAAAGCCAAAATTCTTTTCTATTATTCCTCTTCTCTTATTTATTTTTTCTAACAATTTAAAGGCAATTATGAAAAATTTATATTTCGCACAAGGAAGATACAAGGAAAAGAAATTGGCATGATTTGGAGATTAATATTAGAAGAGGCTTAAGGTGTCAAAAGATTAATGTTTCTATGGATAAAAATGTTAATTTTTATAAAGAATTAGATGTTTGTGTTTTATTTTTTGCATAATTGCTAGTAAAAAGATTGACTAAATGTGATAAACATGCCTAATAATTTATTTCATTAATGTGTAAAGTTAAAACACAATATGAAAAATATTAATTACATTGCATAAGTTTATGCATATATTGAAATTGACTCCACAATTGAATTTAATGAATTGTATTATATTTATTTGAAAAATCGATACTTATAAAGACTGAGATGGGAAACAACCTTAAAACATAAAAGAGAAAGACATGAATTGATCTATAACTAAAAGAATTATCAGTTATTATCAAGTAACGAATTAAATTGGGTTCTAATGGAATAGCCTATTATTTAATTGTTATGTCTTTGTTATATATAGAACAGGTAAATTGTCCCATATTTTCTATGAAAAGCAATTGGAAATGGGTAAAGGAATTTACCATGAAAAATTAGATGTAAGTGAAGAATATATGCAGAAAATAATATTTGGCTGCAAGATTAGTTTTATTTTTAAATCATGGCACCAAAATTAAGATAATAAATTGAGTCAAGCTATTTGTATAATTCTATCTTTATTAGTCATTTATAACTCAAAGGTTGATATATATATATATATATATTAAATTTATTATTGGTTCAAATTTTGACTAGTGTTCAATTTTCATGAAAACCAATTAAAATTAAATTAATGTATGTGAATAATTATTATTAAGATGTGGTGTTTCATGGATTAATTGGTGGATAATAAACCAAATAATTGTTATTATTAGAAACATCAACAATGTGACATGTATTTTGCCTACTTGGTGTATTACATTAGAAGTAATTTTACAAAATAAAATTTTATTGTGAACAATCACAAAGAAAAAGTTTAAGGTACAATTCAATTTGTGTTTGTTGGCCAAAACAAGTAAGACAAATAAACTCAAGAATTTGGAATATAAATCTTCCTGTTGTATTAGTATGATTGATGAAACTAGCTTACAAGTTGTAAGAGATTAAAGATATGCTTGTTTAAAAAGAAAATATCAAACTATTATAACTATGAGGTTTACAAATGTCTGGGTTTTGAAATATTATTCTCGTTAATGATAGCATTTATAAACTGTTTGAATTTATAATATAAGAAGTTAATGCAAGTTTATTATATGTAGTGCATTTATAATTTCATGAAGAATTGTGGCTGGTGGTAATATAAAATACATTAAATATGTATATCTACGGCATTCCTATATTTTGTAAATTTTATGTTAGTATCATTAACTAAAATTTGACCAACAATTTGGGCTAATTAGATGATTAATTAAAAGAAAAGGCATGTCATTAAAAAACATATTGAAGCATTTGTCAATTACTAGTATTTTGAAGGATGCTCATTAATGTCTAAATTAGTCATGTTTATAAATTAGAAAAGAACATGCAAATTCAATGTTCCAAAGGCACCAATACATGCATGTGTTTAATTCCACTTTGTGATGGCATGGAGAACATTGGTACAATTTGCCATATATTATGAAAATGAAATGAATAGGATGGAATTTTCTTTCTTATATGTTAAGAAAGATATGGACTATGAAGATAGAATGCCATCAGCAAATTAATATATTATTGTTAAAGACAATGAAGACATTTTTTTTCTTTTTGTACCATAAAAAATGACTTTTTACAGACTGTTTAAAATAAAAGTGAACAAGTTTTTGAAGTTTTCAATAGTTTCATGACAATGGCAAGGATGTGGCTGGTTATACATCGAATTAACATATGGGCTTAGATAATAATAGTGGTTTGTGAAAGCCCTAAGCCTTGGAGTTAGCCAATCAATGATTTAACTAATGCAAATTCATCATGAGTTTTTGCATGAAATATGAGCAAAACTCATATTATAATTATTGTTTATATTATTTTATGAAAATGATTATTTGGATTCATGTTTCATGACTTGCGTTGATATGATGATCCAAATATGAACATATTGATCACAAAATAATTATGAAAGTATTTGAAATTGGAGTTAAATATACTATGGACTCTTATTGTGTATAGGCATATTAGTCTTATGAGTAAAGTTTGAATTTATTATATATCCAAAAATGTTATGACCAATTAAAAGTGATAAATAATAGAGATATATAGGCTACACAATGATGGAGAAATAAAGTTCTCATAAAATTTTGAAATCAAGTTTAGAGGTTTCAATAATCATGAATTTGGAATTGGCCATTGGGTAATTACTATATGTATTGAAAACCCATGATAACATTTGAGATCGTTGGTTTTCACTAAAAGCTATCATTATAAATGAGATAATTTAAATAGCCAAATCTACATGATTTGTAGGTATGATATGGATTATTATGGTTGGCTTATAATAGCCATAAGCCAAAATTGATACCACAATCTTGATCAAATTGTGGTAATTTTTGTTATGTATATAGTCTAATTCATGGATTGTACAAATGATTTACCTTTATGGTTTTATATAGTGAAAATTTCAATGTATATTTACTTTGGAAGCCATAAGTGATTTAAAGATCTTGTGAATTTGAAAACTTTTATAATAGCAAAAAGAATGCTATTTGATCCATTTGGGTGATGGAAATGGTTTTGTTCATGTTAATAAAAAAAATTATTAATAGTATCCATGATGAAATAGATTCATATAAATATTTATAAATTGATATAAAAGTCTTAAAATAAGACTATAGAATGATGATTATATTTGAAATCAACTTATTGATGTAAACTCTTATATTAAGATAAAATATAAAAGTTTTAAAGCTTTTATTGAAATATTAAAATTTCAGCTAGTTATCTTTCACTAAGGGTAGATTTGGAAGTCTTTTACTTTAAAAAAAATATTACCAAATAGTGAAAAGATAAATAAAATTGAAACTTGATTAAATATATATGATATCTTGATAATTGAATAAGATATTCTTTAATAAAAGAATGTATAATTGCACATGGTGGGGAGGTGATAAGAATCAAAAGAAATAAAAATTGCCACCATAATGTTGTAAGATTTCAATATAATTTTATGAGCAAATTATACAAGCTAATAAGTTTAGACACTTATCGAAGTAAAATCATAAAAAGTCCTTAAAAATCTTAAAAGGACTAAAATGATTTGGTTTATTTATTAAATTTATTTAATTGTACTAGAATTATAATTGTATTAAAGATGTATAAAAGTATGGAAATATAATGGTTAAAATTTATGAGTATAGAGTTGTGACCACAACCAAAACCAACTATTTCTTAAAATGATAAGAATGAGGCAATAATGTCTAGAGCATATAAATGATATACAAAATGAAAAGTTTAGACATATTAGCTTGAAGTGATTATATTAGAGATTCAATATCAAGTAGGGGTAATTACCATAAAAGAAAATTGAATTCCAAAATATTTGGTTAATAATACTACAAGTAGAATGGATTTAAACTCTTGCTATTAGACACCAATAATGGGAACCTAACTTTGAATTAGTAACCTCTAATTACAAAATTTAATGGATAAAAACAAGTTATTGTTGTAAACACTAGTAAAATCTATTCAAATTTTAGAAACTAGAGAGATCCATTGCATGAAAAAGATTAGTTTTTATAATCTTAATAGAGTTTTAAATGTCTAAAGCAATGGAGACATAATGAAAACTTTACCTATATAAACATAAAAGTGGAGCCATTCCAACAAGAAGAATTAGGGTCTCTCTTATAAATGTTTATAAATAAGATAAGCACATGGTTATAATAGTATTAAAAGTGATTATAAACCTTTGATAGAAAAATAAATAAGTAATATGTATGTTATATCTTTAATTCTAACACTAGGGGCTGAGGTTTAATCTATAGATACCATCAACTTCGTTAGACTTCTAAGATATATATTCTAATTGAATGTTTAAATTGAGAGATATCTTCTTGTATTCATAATATTTATTTGTGTGAAAGATAAAAATTAAGCACCAACATTCCAAACTAGTAGGAGATTCTTGGTAGTTTAAAATGTGGTACATCCTACATTGGATAAAAAGATTTAATTATTAATGAATAAAATTAATTTATATTTTAAATAATTATGTTTGAACAAAAACACTTATCATATGAAAAATGGTCATAATTATTTGAATATAAATAGATTATTATTTATATAGAATATCATAACCATCTGAATATAAGTTTATATCTGTTTATTCATTATAAGTAAATCTTTTAGTATAACCATTTTCACTATTTTTGATTGAAGAGTTTGAGATTTTGTTGTATCCTAAAGTCTTAAAGCCAAAATTCTTTTCTACTATTCCTCATCTTATTTATTTTTTCTAACACACACATGTATATATAAGTATATATATAATCATGTTATAAGTTATAGTATTTTCTAATAAAATAATTTTTTTAATTAAAAGAATACATGTTATATTAGATTACATAATTGAAGGTAAATATGAACACTCGTTCCCATCATTAACCTCCTAGATCCCTCCTAAATCCCATTTCAAGTTTTGATATTAAAATCTTTCAGTTTAAAATTTCGAATTCTAATTATTGAGATATCTTTTCTAAAAACAATGTATTTAATTAACTAATACTTGCTTTTTATGTATTAAAAGAAATTAATACTTGCTTTACGTGTTTGTTATTTTATTGATAATTTCCCTCACTCAAATAAAATTTATTATGTAATTTCTTATATTATTAATTATTTAGTAATTAAAATGGAGTAATGAATTTTAATTAGATTGTCACTTTAAAAAATATGTTAATTAACTAATGGTTAAATAATGTGAAAAAAAAAAATTATGATTGCTAATATTAACATGATCAATACTAAGATTAACTTTTAATAACTTTTTTATGCAATTGATTAAACTACTATTACTATATTAATTAATTGTTAAATTTCAGTAGTACAAGAAAATTTTAAAATTTTCTTACTTATGCTTTAACCTTTTAAACTTTTAAACTTTTATATATTTTTATATATTATATATTTTTAATCTTTAAAAATTTTATTAAAAAAATAACACAAATACTACATTCCATGCCATTGTGACGTTTATCATGAGCTTGCTAAAGAGAATACCGAAAGTTGTCAATATAAAAATTTTTTAAAAATGTAAAACTTTGTACTTTGTATTTTTTTAAATGATTGCATTATTTTTTTTTATGAAATTACAAGTATATGAAAAATTATAATTATAATTAAATATTACATCTATAGATAAAGTATTATTAAATAATTAATTAATAAACTAAAATATAACTAAACAAATCTAATATATAGTTGAATAATTGGCCAAAAAAAAAAAAAAACATAAAATTGAATCAAAGCCATACAGTGAGATTTAAACATAAAACGTCATTATTTTAATTTGATACAACATATCGCTGTACAAACTATCTCGTCAGTAAAAATAAACCGTTTCCAAGCAATTTTACATTTAATTAAATAAATTTCTCAAAAAATTAATTAAATGAAAATGATACTTTAAATTTTTAATTGCGTATAATAAAAGAACTATGAAAAATTAAAAAAATAAAATGAATTTTAATATTTAGGGCTTTTTATTATGCATCTTTACTTTGTATATCAATGTATTTAAACAATATAATTAACACATATCCATTTGATGCTTATCTTAATTTATTAATTTCTTTAGTAATTAGTTTAATATTGTACATATACATTGAATGTTTAAACTCAATAAACCTATAACTACATAAACTACAAAAGAGCTAACATAGCTAATAAAGAATTTGAAAAATCGGTTTAAAATGTTCGAATCCAAATCCTATTTAATTTGATTTGATAAAAACAAGTTAATGATTTGAACATGTTTAATCCAAAATTGAATTTATTTGAATCTAAATTAACCTAATTTAAAATTATCAAAATTTGATTAACTTAAAAGTCTAATTTTAAATTACTTAAAATTTTATTGATTTAATTTTAAAATTTAATAATTTAGATTTAAAATTATACGAACTCCAATGAATTGAACTAAAATAATCTAAATGTCAAAACCCTAAATACTTAAAATCAGAATTATCTGAATTTGAAATAATTTGACTTCAAAACTAACCCAAATACAAAACAGCTTCAATTTTTTTTTAACTGAAATAATTCAACCTAAGTGATCCGATTTACATTCAATAATTACCAGGCTATTCAAATGACACGCTATATGATTTATTAGTAAAGTACAAAACTTTTAATTTTAATAATTACAGTTCAAATCTTAATCACCTAAAAATATATATAATACAATCCATTTACATTAACGTAACTTTTATATTTTTTACTTTTGAATCAAATTTATATATATATATATATAAACTCTTACAATCTAAAAATTTCAGTATGTATATATATAATATTTTTTATATCTACATGAGTGTTGGTTCGCAGAATCATAAATTTAAAGAAAATGTATGATTCTTGAGAAAATGCAATATATAAGATTTTATTTTTTTATTTTCAGAATATCTCATACTCAAATTCACTCGTTTAATTGAGAAAAATTCACATATATTAAATCCTAAATAATTACTATAATCTCCTTGACATATATGATGGTAATTTAAATAATCTAATTTTTAATTGAAATGGATTATTCAATACATTTTTTGAGAGAAAAAAGCCTTGATAATCCTTACAAAAAATTGAATAGAGTTATTTAAGGCGTTTGTGACTAAAAACACATTTAATAATCCGTTTTAATTTTTATGAAGGGATTATTGAAGACGTTTTTGACCAAAAATATCTTCAATAATTCTTTCCAGTTTTGAAGGGATTATTCAAGGTATTTTATGTCAAAAATGCCTTAAATAATCACATTCAATTAAAAATTAAAATAGATTATTAAAAGCGTTTTAGGCCAAAAACATATTCAATAATCCCCTTCACTTTTCTTTTGAGATTATTTAAGGTGTTTTTGCTTAGAAAACTCCTTCAATAATCTCTTTAGAAAAAATTCAATAGAGTTAGTCAATGTTTTTTAGTTAAAAATACCTTGAATAATCCCTAAGAACATGATAGGGGATTATTCAAAGTTTTTCTTTCAAAAACGTCTTCTATAATCCTTTCTAATTTTTATAACAAGATTATTTAAGGTGTTTTTGTCCAAAAAATACTTTAAATAATCTCTTAAAAAAATTGAAGGGGATTATTGAAGATATTTTTTGGCCAGAACGTATTGAATAACTCTATTCAATTTTTTTTAAGGGATTATTCAAAACGTTTTTAGTTAAAAACATCTTGAATAATCCAAAAAAAATTGTAACAAATTATTAAAAGCATTTTTATCTAAAAATAGTTTGAATAATCCCTTATAAAAATTAAATTAAAGTTATTCAATGTGTTTATGATCAAAAACACTTTCAATAATCCTCTCATAAAAATTTTTAAAATTATTCAAGGTATTTTTGACTAAAAATACCTTGAATAATCCCATTATTTTTTTTTTGTAAGAAATTATTAAAAACGTTTTTCATTCAAACATTATATATAAATTAATTTTTTTACCAACAAAAACTTATAACTGAATTGTATTTATTTTCAAATTTGTTTTTTAAAATGATAATAACTATTTCATAATTTTTTAGTTAAGTCAAATTTAAAAATAATGCTACTTTCTCTTCCTAGAATCCCATAATACATATAAAGAGATAAGTTTTTGATTCCAAAACTTTAAGCACCATTGAGAATCTATCAATTTTTTCAAAATCAAAATATTTTGAACCAATTATTAAAATTAAATATCTAACAGTAAAATTATGAAAAAAAAATTATGTAAATTCTTCTGAACCAAACGCCCCATAAATGTATTTACTCCATAAATGCTTTTTAGTTAAAACTTGGCAAAATCTTAATCACACGCAAGGATATAGGCAAAGAATGTACACAGAGTCACATTCACGTGATCAACAGCAAATAATCATTCATCTATTAAAATTTCTAGTTCTTCATATCTTTCTAGGTCTTTCTTTCTAAAGTCAACTAAACTTTCTAAATTTCTTATTAATAAGATAA